>LPNX011037885.1:59488-91730 GCA_001517045.1 Pseudotsuga menziesii | reverse complement strand
GAACTTTCCACCCTTTCTGAGCAGCTAAAGAGAGTAAGGTACGGATGGTAGCCCATTTTGCTGTAGGAGAGAATGTTTCTTCATAGTCAATTCCTTCCTTTTGTGCATATGATCCAGATGGAGATCGGTGGCCACCCACCTATTCCACTAGCTCAAAACAATTGTTCATTGTGGCAGTTTCCTAGTTATTTTTCGGCAGTTTTTCGAGTCCTAAACTTCCGGGGCCGTTTTGAGGCCCTAAACGACATTTTTTGGAGATTCAGGGCCAAATGGTTGCCATTAGCATGCATTTGGCTGACCAAAAGTTGTAAATCTTAGACCGACCTTTCCAACGAGTTCTCGAACGCCCAAATAGGAGATCGTATGCAAAAGTTATGACCTCGGGAAGTTGACTGTTCAACTTACCACCTTGGGGCCGCAAACTTTATGACGGTTCGTCTTCTAGGGTTACGTTTCGGGACTTTTGGGGTTCTCACCTCATTATTATTATAAATAGGCCCCTTTGGCCTCATTTTTTATTCAGCTTGGCACGAATGAGCGTAGTGGCCACATATCTTCTCAGAGATAGCTACCACCATTCTAGCAATTGTATTACAGTTTGTTCTATTTTCGCCATTTAATAGAATATGTGTTTACTGTATCTCTGTTATATTTGCAAAATGTCTATTATTATGATTCTGTATATGTTCTTTCATTTCGTTCACGCATAAATCCGGATCAGTGGTATCAGAGCAATCTGCTCTTTGATTGTTTCTCGGCGCATGTCTCCGACGAGGTCCGAGTACAGAGAGTTTGGTCTCGAACTATTTTCGCTCGATCATTCTCGCCGTCCCAAAAAACCTCCCATGGCGGAAGAAAAGAGAGACGACAGAGCAGGAGATCCTATCAAGTCGCTGCTCGAGGAAGCCCTCGAGTGACAGAGGAACGAGATGATGGACAGTTTTTCCCAAATCCTTCAGCGAATGCCAGCAATGGCAAGTGCATCTTAAACAAGCAGCCGATTCGGGGATGCAACTCCCTTCAAGGTACAAGTTAACTTTGATATTCCTTTATTTGAAGGTAATATTGATGCAGATGCCCTGGATACTTGGTTGAATGTTCTAGAAGGGTATTTCTCTGTCCACAATTTTTTCGACAGAGAAAAGATCACCTTTGCCCTCCTTAAGGCAGCCCCCCATGTCCAAAATTGGTGGGGTACTTATTGTGAGCAAAACTTATCAGAAGAGTCTGAAATGTTTGAAACAATTCCCACTTGGGCCTCTTTCATAGATGCCGTCAAGGAACAGTATTACCCTGTGGGAAACTATGATGACCAGTATACAAAATGGACCATTCTGCGTCAAGAAAGGGACCAGACGGTGTCGGAGTACACCAACAAATTTCATACTCTGCGGACAAAGCTGAGTATCAAAGACTCCAAGCGGCACCTAATCCTGAAATATCGCAGTGGTCTACATTGGTACATCTGAACTGAGATGGACTTCCTTGACATCTCTTCACTTGGATCCGCCTATCGATACGCTGTCAAAATCGAGGAGAAATTTCAACAAAAGAACAAGCGAGACTCTGGACCTGCAAATCCACCGCAGAAGCAAGGCAAGGGAAACCCTGGCCCGCAAAACACAGCAAAGGAAAACGACAACCAATCCCCGCCACAAGCAAAGAAGGGAGATCGAAAGACAAAGAAGGACACCGATAAGTGGTGCGAATTTCATAAAAGCCCTTGGCACAACACTGATGAATGTCGCTCAAAGCAGTCATTAGTGGCCGAGATAAAATCTTCAGAATCAGATCCTGATTCTGATTCTGAACCCAATGCCACAGCCGCACCCAATGGGAGGCAGATCATTGATGCAGACCCCACTGCCATTGTTGCTACCGCACAGATTCAACTAGACAATCCTGAAGAGTCAGAGGCATAGGAGCGCCTATTCCACTCACAGATGTGGGTGAAGGGGATGCCTCTACATTTTTTTGTTGACAACGGTAGCCAAAAGAACCTGATCTCAGCAGAAGTCGTCAAGAGATTGGGGCTTTCGACAACACCACACCCGCAACCTTACAAAATCGGTTGGCTAAGCCAAGGACGCGGTATTCGCATTACTCAGCAATGCCTCCTACCATATGGCATCAAGCCTTTCCAAGACGAGGTATTGTGTGATGTGGCCCCACTTGAAGTCTATGATGTTCTTTTAGGACAACCATATATGTGGAAGCGTCATGTTGTATATGAGTCACGGCCTCGCAGTGTCATTGTCACTTTGGGAGGACAACTTTACCAGATCCCAGAGACAGTTGCACCTGCTACAGTCTCACATGGTAGGAAGATAAACTCCCACATCAGAAAATTATTCCTCTTCACAATTGCATCTGAAGGAGAACATAAGATTACAGAGACTGCCACACCCTCTGCACAGGGTGTCTCTGCTCATCAGACACAAGAAGAAGACAGAGCCATTGTTTCCTCATCTATCCGAGTACCTCTACAATTCAATGCCACGCATTCAAGGTGCTCATCCAGAAACAAATCATCCAGACAACAAGTACAGCCCTCTCGGGATGCCAAAGAAAAGCAGCCTCTTCACTTCAACAAATGTCGCACTAGGAGATCAACTCAACACACAGTTCGAGATATGATACGGGATTCGACGCAATGGAGACCATTGCTTCCTAAGGAGGGAGGATTGATCCAGATGGAGATCGGTGGCCACCCACCTATTCCACTGGCTCAAAACAATTGTTCATTGTGGCAGTTTCCTAGTTATTTTTCGGCAGTTTTTCGAGTCCTAAACTTCCGGGGCCGTTTTGAGGCCCTAAATGACGTTTTTTGGAGATTCGGGGCCAAATGGTTTCCATCAGCATACATTTGGCTAACCAAAAGTTGCAAAGCTGACCAAAAGTTGTAAAGCTTAGACCGACCTTTCCAACGAGTTCTCGAATTCCCAAATCGAAGATCGTATGCAAAAGTTATGACCCCGGGAAGTTGACTGTTCAACTTACCACCTTGGGGCCGCAAACTTTATGACGGTTCGTCTTCTAGGGTTACGTTTCGGGACTTTTGGGGTTCTCACCTCATTATTATTATAAATAGGCCCCTTTGGCCTCATTTTGTATTCAGCTTGGCACGAATGAGCGTAGCGGCCACATCTCTTCTCAGAGATAGCTACCACCATTCTAGCAATTGTATTACAGTCTGTTCTATTTTTGCCATTTAATAGAATATGTGTTTACTGTATATCTGTTATATTTGCAAAATGTCTGTTATTATGATTCTGTATATGTTCTTTCATTTCGTTCACGCATAAATCCAGATCAGCATAGCCTTTTGCTACAAGCCTCGCTTTGTGCTTGTTAAGTGAGCCATCCAATCTGTATTTGTTCTTGTACACCCACTTGCAGCCAATTGGTTTGGTTCCAACTGGAGGGTCAACCAGCTTCCAAGTTCCATTCTTCATGAGTGCATCATACTCATTCTGCGTAGCTTCTTTCCACTCAACTCGAGTAGAAGCTTCTTCAAAGGAAGTTGGTTCAAAGTTAGCAGATAAATTAAATTCACAATCAAATGATACATCCATGTCATCACCTGAATTATTTGCTCCTCCTCCATCTTCATGTCTTTTCGAATGTCTCATTCCCATCTTTCCAACTTCATCCGGATGGACACTTTCAAGTGTCTTTGTGGCCCATTTAGGAATCTTCTGTGATGGTCCTGGTTGATCAGCTGGTGGTGCTTCATCATTGATTGAGAGTCTTTCAATTCTCTCAATCACATCATCCAGTTGAACCTCTTATTCAGGTGAAGTAGCAGGAACTTCTTCATGTGGGGAAGTTGGTGCTTCATATGGAAATTCCAAAGGTTGATCCAGAATAGGAATCCCCCCTTCAAGGTTTGGAATTTCATATTCATTTTCAGAATATGTCTATGGATGAGGATAACTTTCCAAATGATCAAGCTGTCTCTCAATAGACTAGTCATTTTTATTAGTCTCAAGAAAAATGACATCTCTGGAAATAACAAATTTCTTGTTTGCCTCATCATACAGATGGTATTCCTTGGAGTATTCTTCATACCCCAGGAAAATGCATTTTCTGCTTCGAGCACCAAGCTTGTTTCTTTGCTCCTTTGGAATCAAGGCATAATAGGTGGAACCAAAAACTCTGAGATGCCTGATTGAAGGGAGATGGCCAAACCACATTTCATGTGGAGTATTGTTATCAAGAGCGTTTGAGGGACTTCTGTTTCTCAAATATGCTACACATTTTACTGCATCACCCCAAAACATTAGTTTTACATTCTTCAAAAACATCATTGAGCGAACCATATTCATTATGGTTCTGTTCATTCTTTCCGCTACACCGTTTTGTTGAGGATTGTAGGGAACTGTAGTCTGATGTGCAATTCCATGTTGGCGAAGATAATTTTCAAAAGCATTTGAAGTGTATTCTTTCCCATTATCAGTACGAAGTGTACCAATTTTTTATTGTGCTTGTTTTTCTATCAATGCATGAAAGTCTTTGAATGTTTGAAATGCTTCTGATTTTGTCTTTAAACAGTAAATCCAGCACATTCTTGAGTAGTCATCAACAAATGTCATAAAATACTTATTCCCATTTGCAGAAGGAGTTGGCATTGGGCCACATAAATCAGAATGCACTAATTCTAATTTCCTACTTGCTCTGAAATTAGATTCATGGAATGGCATCTTACTATGTTTCCCTAATATACATGCATCACATTTGTTCTTCTCTTTGGGAATGGTGGGAAAACCAAATACACCATTCTTTATCAACAAACGAAGACTGTTATAATTTAGATGACCAAATCCACAATGAACTAGATGACAAATTACCTTCTCCATGCTGAGAGAGGTAGGCATAGTTCTGAACTCTTGCAGATGAACCCTTTAGCTTCAACAGCTTGCCATCTTCATATCCAATCATGATGACTTGGTTGTCAGAGGACTTTCTTATTTCTATGATTCCATCAAACATGTGGATGGAATGGCCTCGCTGTCGAATCTCCACCAAGGACAGCAGGATTCTCTGCAACTCTGGAAGATAAAGAACATTCTTCAACAATAAATCAGGGAATCCAGGCATCTTCAGTCGAATGGTGCCCATTCCCTTTGGTTTAAGACTTGACTTATCTGCAAAGTAAACTATGCCATCTATTGTTTCATTAAGTTCTTCAAAACAATCTTTTCTAAATGTCATGTGTGATGTTGCACCAGCATCAAGCAGCCAACAATATTTGTAAGATGAAAGTGAAGTCATTTCATTAATTCCAAGATTACAATGTGCAACAATACAATGAGCAGAATCAGAAGATTTACTAGCATCTTGATTTTTATTATCGTCTTTCTTCTGGTTATGTTTTTCTTTGATGGAGTCCCACGAATCCCAACACTGATCTGATGTGTGTCCAGTCTTTCCACAACGCTTGCACTGCAAATCTGATCTTTCGTTGAAGTTGTTTCTGCCCCCTCTGCCTCTGAAGTTTCTTCTTCCTCTGCCTCTCTTGCTGCGATCTCCCTTGGAAGGGTCTTTGGACCGATTCTTTGTTTTCTGAACAAAGTAAAGGAATTCTTCAACAGGCTCGCTTGATTTCTTGATCTTTCTATACCATTTTGGATATGTTTCCTTGCCAGTGAGGACATCACCAACAATAGGTGCTATAGATTGCATTTTTTACAACTATTAGTGTAATTTACAATAATGAACTTAATAGAAAAACAAAAACCTTGCAAGTCTACAGCCTCTGCCAAGGTGATTTACAATCTTAATATGCTGTCAATAAGGTCATAAGCAATTTTTTAGCACCAGTCAACGATCTCAGCTATATGAAAGAAGCGGGTCTAAGTCTCTGCTACTTTTTAAAATACAGTCTATGCTACAATTAACCAACAATATTCTCATGCGATGGTTGCAGCTTTATTTTCAAAGCACAACTACAAATTGAAAGGAGAAAACACAGCAATTCAAAGAGGAGAAAATTCTTCATGCAACAGTCACAGTTCCAATATAGCAGTCACCTTGGAGGTCGTAGTAGTCTTCTCATCTCTCTGGTTCATGTTCCAGCAGTATGCAGCTCCAAATTCAAAATGCTTATTCAGGCTGAGTCTTTACACGTTCCACCAACAGTATTCGTAGTCTCCACGCTCTTGAAAAAGGCTCTGAATATACACTTCTACAACAACATTTTATTGGTCATGCCTTTGCATCAAGCAGATCATACCATCAAACAAAGTCAATTTGACATGACCGAATCAATCCTGTTCTTCAACTTAAAAATTTATAATAGCTGGTCGATAGCATGGATAGCTGCATCCTCTCAAAGCCAAGGTAGCTCGCAGCAGTACATGGAGGAGATTGCAGTCTCAAAAGTATATATACTCAACGCATATACTCAGCTCCAATATAGATTCAAACTCACGCAGCATATATATATTCAATATATACTCAACGTTTTAGTATTTATTCACAACTTTGGCACCTTTGAAGGTTCAAACTTCCAACCATGGACTAGTGATAGGTTATTTAACAAGACTAGATCACCCGAGAAGAAAAATACAGAAAATAATATAAACAAAATATAAACCGAGGGCCATGAACATCTCATGCCTCTCTGACAAAATACCAATTACCAATTCATAGACACTTTCACAAGAGCTGCTACTATCGTTTAAGAATCAGAAGTAAACCAAGCATTTCTGCCGTTTTAAGGGCGTGTGTCCACTAAGATCAAGAACCACTCTAGGGCATCTTACTCTCATCTTGGAACGACGAGATGTCCAACGCGCCACTCAGAACCGGATCCTGGCAATCAATTTGAGCTCCACGACTAATTGGCATGTTAAACTCTCAGACTTCAAAGTAGTAGCAGTCTCTTTGTCTAGATGAACGGACTGACCTTTAACCACGGGAAAAAGAACAGTGGTATTCTACGCGTAAAGCAAAGAAGCAAACATAATTCTTTATGTATTTTAATGGCGGACGTTAGGTATAACAAGAATTAGGGTTAAGCTAATTCAAACGTTTTAGCAAAGAATAAATGCACGCAGAAGGAGGAGTAATGCCAACAGCAGAACGTTCAACTCCAAGCAAAGTAGACTGAGGAACGGGCAGATGAATGAGCAGACTGGCAGGAGAAACAAATTAACAAAGGGAAGAATGGAGGTCTGGCATCCAGACTTCCAGGAGTTATGAAAGCGCTCTGATACCACTGATAGGTATAACTCCCGATTCTGTTCTATTCATGTCTAATGCATAAATTTATATATTACATGTGATGGTTGAGCTTCATCAACCTTTTCACCTTTCTATGTAACTGTTTAGCTTATTTATTTATTTATTTACAATATATAATCCTGACGGATTATATTCTAACAATGGATCCAAACAATTCTAGGCAATGCTAAAATTAACAAGGGGGTCCAAAATTTGAAAATTTGGGGAAACAATTGCAGCTGCAACAGAATCTTATGATGGACAGTGTCTCTGTCCTAGTTTCTCATTATACATGTCAATGTCTGTAATTCTTTATACATAATGTCTTTCTGTCTGAAAAATATCATTATTTATATGATTAACTATACGTAATCATATAATACTTTATTCACTAGTTCTTACATTCCTAGTGTATGTAGACACATGTTTTTTTTATCATCCTAGTTTACCTCTTCTTTCATAGGCTTATAGGTCTATGTTTTAGGCTCATCATTCATCCACCCTTTCAAGTTCCTCTTTTGCTATTAAAAATACAGATTCGTTCAATTAGAGGTGCCTAAACTTTTTGCTAAGCAATCAATACAAACTTTAGGACTAACACTATAATAGCCTTGATTTTAGCAAGTTCAACTGCTACTCCTTTCTCTGAAATGACATGTCCCAAATACTATACTTCTCTTTTATAAAAAAATACATTTACTAAGTTTCGCGTACATTTGATGTTCTCTCCAAATTTGTAAAACTTTTCGTAAATGTTCCTTGTGTTCTTCCTCATTCTTTGAATATATTAAAATATCATCAATGAATACTAGCACAAATTTATCCAAAAATTTACTTAGCGCATTATTCATCATATTCATAAATTTTGTAGGGGAATTTGTTAATCCAAAAGGAATTACCACAAATTCATAATGTCTGTATCTTGTTCGAAAAGCATTTTTATGGGTATCTTCTTATTTAACCCGTACTTTATGATACCCTGACCTAAGGTCAATTTTTGAGAAGATTTTGGCTCCACTAATCTGATCAAACAGGTCGTTGATTCTTGGTGATGGGTATCTGTTTTCAATTGTCAATAATCTATGCACATTTTGAAAGTGTCATCTTTCTTTTAACAAACAAGACCGGTTCTCCCCAAGGTGTGACACTAGGCCAAATGTATTTCTTGTGAAGTAGCTCTGATAATTGAATCCTTAGTTCTGTCAATTATGGAATACTCATATGGTAAGGAGCTTGTGATATAGGTGTTGATATAGGAATTATATATATATAAATTCCAAATCTCTCTTAGGAGGTAATCCCGGTATGTCATTAGGAAACACATCTTGAAATTCCTGAAGGATAGGAATTGTTCCAATACTGTTTTTGTCTTTTCATGTTAAATTTCCATAATTTTAATGGAATAATGTTGACATCCCTTCCTAATACACTTTTTGAGTTGTACCGCTGATATTTGTCATGTAGATATAGGTCTGTAAATTCCATTTATAGTATGGCACTTTCCTTCCTCATCAATACAATCAAATCTTTTATGCAAATAGCCAATAATGGTTTTATGAGATTCTATCCAGTATGTACCGATTAAAATGTCATATGATCCTAAAGGAAATATATTTAAGTTTATCGATGTGTCCATTTCATTAAGACTCAACCTACAATCTTTTACCAACTCTGTAACTTTCTTCTTTACTCCTATTTTTAGCTATACCAACCATGCATTTTATTTTTTTTTATTTAAAAGTTTACATTTCTTAACTAATCTTGGTGGAATGTAACTTAAACTGGCTCCTTAATCAATAAGAAAGGAAACAGGTGTATTCCATATTTTACCTTCTACTTCCAACATAGTAGATTGATGATCTTCATGTCGGTCTTCCAGAGTAGCATTAATTCTGGGTATATTGTTGCCTATGTCATTGATTGTATAAGCTTATTGCAACATGTTTAAGGGCGCCATTTTCCTGTTAGGATTGTGAAGGCATTTTTTGTATAGATGAGGTCCATTATAACCCCAACATTTGATTTCCTTCAAGTTGTTATTCCGTCCACTATTGAGATTCCTTGTACCTTTTGTTATATTGTTTATAGTTTAACCTAACCTGTTATGATTATTGACTGTATGGATTCTTGTTCCTTTCCTAAAAGGATAAGGTTTATATCATTTCCTACATGGATCCATCTTTTCATTCTTCTTGTTTTTCCAATTTCTTCTTAATTTATATCTTTGTTTAAATAAAAAATAGCACAATTTAGCTTTCGTAATTGTTGCATCCATATTCTTAAGGCATGTCAAATTCAATTTTATCTTTATAGGCAGGAAGTGAACAACTAATAAACCTATATACCTTAGTTTTTTTATCCTTCAAATAAGGTGCGTAATGTTGTAAATTTACAAACTTAGTTACGAACTCCTCCACAGTTAGTTTCCCCAATCTTAGAACATTAAACTCTTTGGCTTTATCATCATAATATCGTTCTGACGTGTATTTTTTCTTCACTTTTTTTTTTAATTCCAACATAACTCTTTACTGCGTATATTATTTACACTTTTTGCCTCCTTCCACCAAAAGGCGTCTTTCTCACTTAACTGAAAAATAGCTAAATGTTCTCTCAAGTTATCATCATATCTGTACACTTGAAAATATCATTTTATGTTTAGCAACTAAGCTTCAGCAACCTATTTAGATTCTCCATCGAACATCGGAGGTCTCAATTTCATAAATTCTCCTTGTAATTCCACAAGTTTTCCTTTTTGTTTCTTGTAATATGTTTCATCATCTTTCTTTAATTCCTGATTGGTTAAATGGATGTTATCTTTGGTTTCTTCATTGCTATAACTTTTTTTATTTCCCTTCCTTTGCTTCTTAGTACTGCAAGAGCTTTGACCATTATTTATCTAGCGATCAGTTAATCTTTTTAAGGTTAGTTCATTTATCTATTCTTGTTTGATTGAGAATTCATCAGTCGGATATTGTCCTCCTTAGGATGTCTAAATCAACCTTCAAACTTCTCATAGTTTCTAACATTTCTGATTGTATCTCAGTGTTACATTTTGCCTCAATTTCTACATTGATACTTGCATTTTCTAGTACTGCCATACCCCCAGGTAATGGCTCTTCTTCCATGATTTGTTCTGGTTCAATCATTGATAGGTCTCCATGCAGCAAGTATTGGTTTGTTATTTTCAAAAATTACATTACCTACAAATTGTTTAACTATATTAGATTATAAATATAACAAGGTAATTATGTGATGTCCCATTAGGTCTAAGCATTATAACCTCGTGCTGATACCATTTGTAACATCCATTTTATAGTTTTTTTTTAATTACCATAGTAATTATATTCTAAGGTATAACTGTGACCTCTCTTAAGGTAAAACAACTTAAACCCCATCTCTTTATTTTCAATTATTGTGATTCAACAAAGACATGATTGCTTTATGGTAAAGTTATCCATTTCATTTTGCAAGTCCCAAGGGGGGAATGCTTTACAACTGGCATAATTTTACCCTTTTTAGGATAGGGTTTGAGGTTTATCTTTTCCCTTTACTAGTTTTTACTTGCTACCAAGTTGTTTGGTAGAGCTGGGATGTTTATTTGGCTCCCACGGCATCAATTTCACTTGTCTTGTAAATAATGTATCTTCATTTCACCTGGAAGGCGGCTGATTTTACCTCTGGTTCAGTTAAAACTTCATCCAGGTTTAAACATATTCAAGCCTTGTATTATCATCATCAACGTTGTGCAATACTATACATACTGGGTGCTTTTTTAATAGATGGAGTTGGTAAAGTTTTCAAGCACTGGTGGCTATGGTTAATCTTTGTAGCTCCAAATACATTACACCAAAGAACTTGGAATTTTACACTCTCAGGACCGAGTTTTGTAGCTTCTGAGTTCACACTACAAGTATGTAAAATTCGTAATCTTTTCACCATTTTAAGGTTTGATTTCTACATGCATTGTTTATCCATTAATTCGTTTTATTTTTTGTCACAGTTCTGTATTGTATTCAATGGCAAGACTTCTTCCAGTTGGACCATCATTTGTGATTTTGCTTGCAAGTCCTCGTTTACTTTTATGTCATGTCTGTCATTGAATGAGTGGAAGAAATTTCAAGGGAATACACTGGTGTTGTCGATATCTGCGTATAGAGAAATAAAGAGGGGTTTGGTTTGGCTCGTATTTCCATTATATATTTTTGAAACTAAGAGCTGGGTTTTTAGGTTTTTTTAACCTTCAGGATGTAATTTGTGATGTGAATAGAAACATCATATATCGTTATTGTTAGGGATTTTAACTCCTTTTCTAATGAAATATACAGTGGTTATGTGAAATTTTGGTTATCATTTCCAGTTTTGATACTTGTTTGGTTGTGTTGGGAAAACCTATATTTAAATATACTCGATTATGTTCTCCTGCTTTGTTATAGCTTAAGCTTTCATGGTTAACAGTTGTAAAAATATTTTGATTAGTAAAACGGCCCTACTTGTATGTTGTCAAATGTTGTATATTTTTAACATAAATTTGGTAAAGTTGTTCTCAGATATTGGTTTTTGTATAAATGTAATACATTTGTTTTCCTAGGGTTTATTTTTTCAGTTAAGAAATACGCTCTTATCCAGCTATCGAATTATGTGTAAAAGTAATACATATGTTTGCCTAGGTTTTTTTTTTTCAATTAAGAACTATGCTCTTACTCATAACCGGGTATTTAATTATGGATATATTTTTCTATTTAATCTTTGAGTCACTATCTAATCCTATTTTTAGAGAAATAATAATCAACCATAACTTTTAACCGATTTGATCATTTTAATGATTTAAATAAGATACTTTGTAAAAGAATGAATAAAAGATTCACTAATTATTTCTACCTTAACCATATATTTTTAAAAAGAATCTCCATACATAACATGTTATTTGCACTAAAATAGATGGAAACATATTTTATAATTATAAAAAACAAGGGTTTAGTTTACTAGAAAACATATCTGACTCCAATGTGGAAATCAAAAGTTAACAACCACGCACCACCCTGCCTCAGGAACCTCAAAACTTTTTAGTCTGCAAAAATTCCACCCCCTTGCCCAAAACCTTGAGTTTATGTCTCACTTCCTACAGCTCCAGGTTTCCACCAATTAAAATAGAGAGTTAATTATCCCATAACCTAGCACCTGAATGTGCTCATTGGCATTTTTATCTCAGAGCCTAACATCTCTCATATGTTCTCTAGAAACTCTGTGTTATTTCTCATAAAAAATTTAGAGCCTACACCCATCAGTGATCTCTCGCAGCTCTATTTGTTCTTGATTCCTCTCTTATGCATGCTATCCTTTTCTTCCTTGCCTAAGACTTTTAATAGCTAATAACCAACTCTCTCTATTACTGGCCACTTGTCTTCGTAAAGATGGTTGAGGATTTAGTTACTGCTCTAAACTCAAGTTTCTTTGAATTAACTGCATGACTACTTAACTTCCGTACCCATATTTTTACAAAAGAAATAAACTTCTATAAATTATTAATTTATGTTACATGAGTAAAACTTTAAATGAAATTACTTTTAAATGTTACTAATGGGTGTTATAGCTATATATTGTTGCAAAAGCATCTAGAGCTGATTTTGCAATTAGAAATATCTTGTGTCAAACCTTTAAAATTGAAAAATGTGTAAATGATTGGTTTTCCAATTCCTCATCTCTTCTTCTTATAAGTTGAAAAAAAAGGTATTCCTTCACTCTAAATAAAAAATAAGAAGTTTTACTATAATAAGTAAATTTAAAATGACTTATGGAGTAGGATTCTTATATAAGAGACCAACTTTGGTATATTATTTTTTTTGCTTTCATGTAAGTTAGAAAGTTATAAGGAATTGTAGTGTTACAACTATAGTGCAATTGAGACTCAATAGATGCATATACATAGCATTTTAAGAAATTTTAATATTTCATTCCATTTGGACGATATATTATAAAAATTATGAGAATTTCTAATTTTATTTTAACAATATCAATTTTATTTTCTCATTTTATTTTAACAATACCTTTATAAAGTAAGGAAGATGTTAAAGTGACTTGCTAAATGAAGTGTGGTAAATTATTGATTTGCCCTAAATTGGGAATATGTTTTTGCAACCTTGATTAAGACTCATGCACTTGGCTATACTTTTGCTCTAAATCTTGGGACAATGGTTGCTAGCCTTGTCTCAAGCTAGATATGGTCGTTCGACCAGTTCATCTACCTAGAACCAACTTAAATAGTTATTGATTGTAAGACATTAGTGAGACCCTAGTCTCATTGCCATAGTGAAACAATAAAGAGAAATGAGTAGTTAATTTGAGGAGAGAAAGTAGGATATACTTAAACCATTGCATTCAAAAATTGATTCCATTCTTACTAATGGATGAGTATTTGATCTTCATGTGTAAGCACCCTACCACTTGTCATATTCAATGTCAGTGTCGGGGAGGGTTTGGATTGTGGTTTCCCTTCGTCTCAATATTTCATTGAGGAAAATATAGACTATATTCAAATTTTTGAAATGATTTGTTTTGGAAATCATTTTAACAAGTTTCCTAAGAAAATGGTGGACAACCAGGAATAGTAAAAATTTATTTTGTAATTTAAAGAATCGGGCCCTCTGCTCTATGACTAGTGATACCATGGGAAAAGAGATATCGTTCAGGCGGTTATCACTTTGGATCTATAGAGAATATTCTTTCTCTTTGAGGAATTGTTCTCAATGTTTAGCAGCAACTTCCTTGGCTCTCCTATTTTGTAAGAGTGATGTACTGGTGAAATCTCTTTGTCTTGTGAATGATCATTGTATAACCCACTTCTGTGCTTGGATCAAACTCTTCTCCGTAGCTCACTTCCCATCCCACTACAATCAAAACCTAGATAAATAGTGCACTTCCCACCTGATCAAAACCTAGATAAATCACACATCAATCCTTATCGAAGCATATTCGTATCATATTCTTATTCTTATTGTTAGTACTATTATTACCTCTGTTGTCGGAGTCTCAATAATATGTTTTCTGCATTTGAGGATTAGCTCCGAAACGCCACCTTCTGTGGCTTTAAAATCAAGATCATTTACTCTGCTCAGACCTCCCTATTGCATAGGTACATGTTCTAGTGAAAAATACCTGCCACGCCAAAAAAAAATCATAACAAACCAAAATTAAATCTATATCACTCTTCATTTATTGAATGCATTACTAAATATAAAAACATAAAGGCTAGGCTTACTTGAACAATTGAACAAGGTCTCTGACACCTTGGCAGGGAGGGCAGCAATGAACTTGGTATTGGTTCATGAAGTGACAAAGGGAGATATCATGGTATTAATCCAAGTACCACAACAAGACATTGATAAAAATCTGCCAGATCATAGACAGACTCTCGTTATTTAACAAAGTATAGAACATGTTGTTAATTAATGGCAATCATCGAATCAACACATTCATGGAAAATACCAGGATGCAAGTGACTCATCAAGGCAACACATGGAGCAGTCATTGCTGAGGACAATTGGACAAGGCTCTTTGAATGAGGCAAAGGACAGGACGCGTGGGATTTGGTTTGTACAGGAGTTAAATGCCCAAGGTGTCGGGTATCAAGCCACCCCCTCCGACAGTTGATATTTCATTTCATTTTGATGGTCTACAGAGCCGAGGTATGATGGATCCTGTGCTGAATTTAATGAACACCCACTCGTTCATGGATGTACAGGGTTTAAGGTGGTTAACTAGGCATAAAATGGAGCTCCTCGACCTCAAGGAAGCATGTTTGATTGTTCTCCTGGTGTGGTTGGTATTCTCCTATTTCAACCAGGTTGTTGAATAGGATGCAGAAATTCCAAGGAAGATGTAATGACCCAATTCCAAAATTCCAAATAAAGGCAGAATTTGGGAAAAATTGTCTTGACAGGGGTTTCAAATGGCACAAGAGGGTCTCGAATTTGGTAGAGACTGGTATGGTGAGCCTTAGGACCACTCAATGGAATATTTGACCACTTTATGATAATTTATAGACATATGCAACTTGATTTGGGGACATTGGAAAAAATGGTTAAATTAGTAGTAATTTGTGGTGCAATATCCCCTAGGGTGTGAGAAGAAATGGCTCTCCAACACCTATGCGGCCCTCCAAACTTTTCAAACATAGTATGGGGACTTATATTACACTTAATTTACTATCATTATGTGTGTTTAGGAGTTCTACAATAGAGATGTACAGCTTCATACTCTAATGCATAAATTCAGCAGAATAAATGGGCTTACAGGTTGAAGGAAGAAGATGGAGGAAAGAAGCGGTACAAGGCTAGACTTGTTGTAAAGGGTTTTGCACAAAAGAAAGGTATAGAATTTGATGAAATATTTTCTCCTGTTGTTAAAATGACTTCAATTAGAAATATTTTAAGTCTAGTGACAGTAGAATATTTGCATCTTGAACAATTAGATGTAAAAACGGCCTTTCTCCATGGGGATTTGGAGGAAGAGATTTATATGCAGCAGACACAAGGGTATGAGGTCAAAGGGAAGGAGAATTTGGTTTCCAGGCTAAAGAAGAGCTTGTATGGCCTGAAGCAAGCTCCAAGGAAATGGTATTTAAAAATTGATAAGTTTATGACAGAACAAGGTTATGATAGATGTCATTCCGACCACTGTGTTTATTTCAAGAGGCTAGATAACGGAAGATATATTATCTTGTTATTGTATTGCTTGTTGTGGGGTCTAACATGCAGGATATAAATGTGCTCAAAAGAAAACTAGCTAAATCATTTGCGATGAAGGATTTGGGTGCTGCAAAGCAAATCCTTGGTATGAGAATAACAAGAGATAGGAAAAATTGCAAATTGACATTGTCTCAAGGTGAGTACATAGAAAAGGTGTTGCAGAGGTTTAGAATGCAGAATACAAAACCATTCAGCACACCTTTGGCAAGCCATTTCAAACTAAGCAAGCATATGTGTCCAGAGACATAGCAAGAGATAGATTACATGTCCAAGATTCCCTATTCATCAGCATTTGGGAGCTTGATGTATGCCATGGTGTGCACAAGACCAGATATTGCACATGCAATGGGAGTTGTGAGCAGGTATATGAATAATCCAGGTAAAGAGCATTGGAAAGTAGTACAGTGGATTCTCAGGTATTTGAGAGGTACCACTTCTCATGCATTATGTTTTGGACGTTCAGACACTGTTCTACAGGGATATGTTGATGCAGATATGGCTGGTGATAAAGATAGCAAGAGGAGCACCACAGGGTATGTGTTCACTGTAGGTGGAACAGCAGTAAGCTAGATTTCAAAACTGCAACAGGTTGTTTCACTTTCAACAATGAAAGCAGAGTATGTTGCTGCTACAGAGGCTAGTAAGGAGATGATTTGGTTGCAGAGGTTCATGGAAGAATTGGGTAAGAAACAAGAGAATAGTAAGTTGTACAGTGACAGCCAGAGTGCCATTCATATTGCAAAGAACTTAGTCTTTCATTCGAGGACTAAACATATAGAACTCAAGTACCACTTCATAAGATCTGTTCTAGATGAAGAACTGTTAAAACTGGAAAAGATTCACACTAGCCAGAATCCTGCAGACATGTTGACAAAGGGAGTAACCAGAGAAAAACTGAGTTTCTGCTCGGTTTTTGTTGGCCTTAAAGCATGAAGGTGAAAAGAAGAAATTTTCCAAGTCCAAGGTCCAGCAAGTGCAGTAGCGGTAGAGTTGTTGTGATTAGTCTCCAAGTGGGAGATTGTTGGTTGTGGAGCCTAATCTTCCAGATCCAGAGATATTATTCAGTTGTGATTGTAATGCAGGAGTAATGTACACTCGTTCCCCCTGCCTTGGGGTTTGGGGCAGTGCCCCGAAAAAGGGGGTTCGGGGGAAAAGCCCTTGAGTCACGGGGATTTGAGGGCAGCACCCCTAAGTCATGGGCGTTCAGGGGTGAAGCCCCCGAAAAAAAATTTGGGATGTGTGTTGGCCAACAGTATTGTAGACCCATGGTATTGGGTTAACCCTAAAACTTTTCCCATGGTATTTCCCCTATAAAAGAGAGCATTGTAAATAGACTGGATATGGTATTGTGTTGTACTAGAAGAGAGTCTGTGAGAGCGTGAAGAGGAAGCGCAATGGTTTTGCTGCAGGGTGTATCCCTTCATCTTTCTGGACTGTAATAAAAGGACTGGCAAATTTCTTGGTGGACGTAGCCCATCATTTGGGTGAACCACGTTATATGTGTGTCTCTCTGTAATGTTTTAATGTGTTCTGCATCTTGTTTATTGATTTAACTGTATATCTGTTATTGCTCTGCGGTCTTGTTTTCTAACAAATGGAGCAAGAGGTTGTAAAGATTAGGTAGAATCTGAAAGCAGCACAGGATAGATAGAAAAGCTATGCAGATAAGCATAGGATGAACAGAGAGTTCAGTGTTGGGGATCATGTTTACCTCAGAGTGAAGGCAAAGAAAATTTCCTTGAAGCTTGGAAGTTGTGCCAAGTTGTCACCTAGATATTGTGGGTCGTTTGAATTGCTTGAAAGAATAGGGCCTGTTGCATATAGACTTGCATTCCCTACTAGTACTAGAGCTCATAATGTTTTTCATGTTTCTTTGCTTAAGAAATATGTACATGATCCTAACCATGTGATAAATTGGGATGTGATCCAGGTGGAACCCGAGGGAGAGTTCCAAATCGAGCCAATGCGCATCCTCGACAGGAAGGTCACAATGCTCCAGAACCGAGCCATAGAGCAGGTAAAGGTGCAATGGGAGCATTATGGACCTGAAGGGGCTACATGGGAGCTGGAGGATGCCATGCGATTGGCACATCCATTTTTGTTCAATCCTGTGGAACACCGAGGCGGTACCAGTGTAGAATTTTGTTCAAATTTTGTAAAGCACTGAGGATAGTGCTATTGAAGGGGGAGGGGAATGTAATACCCCGGTTTTAACCCCGCTTACATTAAAAATACATGATACGTATATTGTAAATAATCTTGGTGTGGAGCTAAAGGCCAAGGCCCCACCATCGATTTGGTTATGTTGTGTTTCTATTTTGGGAATGGTCACCGATGTATATTGGGACATACGGCATATATTTAATTGTAGCATCATGTAAACACACATTTTAATTAAATAACCCAACCAGCTATGTTCGCGACAACTAAAATGAGAAGGGGCATGATTCTAAAGGATAAGGAAAGGGGAATGTTGGGCATTAAGTTATGGGGGAAAGCCATGTGTCACCACCACCCTTGATTATTCCATTGTTAGTTGGAGCGGCAATTGGCTGGAAGGGAAACCACCACCATGCTCACGCCCACTCACACTCTCCCCACAATGCATCTGTTGGTCTATCCACTCACTAGATAGCAAGTCTGTTCGTCTCCTCTCAGGAGAGTTGAGTTAAAAGATTCCACATTCCATTGTAGGGGGTTAGGTTCCTTTCTACCTCACCGATTGTTGGCTTGTGATCATGCTAGTTCTGCCTCATGAATTTGAAGGCTTGCGGATCGATTTCTTCCCTCTGTTCACGTAGAGTCTATGTATTTTTCCACCATTGCCAGACTGCATAATGCTATGTCATTTTTCCATCGTTGAATCATGAGCTGAAGACTACTACTCTATTGTTGGGTCGTGACTGTAATTTTCTTCCACATTTTGTTTAGCTATGTCTTTTTCCATCCCGCATAGTTTGGGAGTTTTGTTCTCTTCCCATTTTCTAGTTTGTGTAGTTACTCTAGTGATTGCATTAAGGATCGGTGTTGAGGGTTCATAGTGTTGTGGACTGTTGTTTGTCCACGAATGATTGGCTATGTTTTCCCTGTAAATCTTGTCTAGTTGTTTGGCTGCTTGCATGCAGCGGTTTTGTCCATGGATTGCCTTGGAGTGGGGAATGAGGGCCTGAGATGCTTGATAAACCTGGTGGTTGAGAACCACACAGACAGAGCCGCTGAGCTAGTCTTCTTCTCCACAACCCCTGAATAGCACTACAAGGGATATCAGGGTCTGAGGGACTACGTTGCAGAGAAAGGACTAATTTCCTTATGTTGGGTGTGTGTGGGTGTTCTAGAAGCCAGTCTAGTTCTGGTGTCGATGCACCGGCTTAG
This sequence comes from Pseudotsuga menziesii, assembly GCA_001517045.1. Taxonomy (NCBI): domain Eukaryota; kingdom Viridiplantae; phylum Streptophyta; class Pinopsida; order Pinales; family Pinaceae; genus Pseudotsuga; species Pseudotsuga menziesii. Next base: position 72,387 of record LPNX011037885.1, on the reverse strand, counting down.
CATTGGCCTTTCGGAGCTCTTTGATGGTGTTGAGGCCTAGAAATTCGCAGGCAACAACAGCAAGGGATTCTCCCCAGTCAACGTTCCCAACTAGCACGTGACTATTTGGTGTAGGGAATCCGTCCAGTTTGCGGTCCGGCTATCATAGGTCAAGTAACAAAGAAACAAAGGTTTTACCGGTTGCGGCCCGGTCCACCATGTATTTTTTGTATTTTTTGACTTAAGTATGAGATGCAGGTGCCTAATTAACCATGCAGGGTGATGAAGATACAAGGAGTAGTCACAATGTGATGTGCAGGTTCTTACCTCTCATCTTAGAACTCACAAGCATCTAAATCACATACGCTGAAATAAAATAAAACTAACTAACTATCTATCTATCTATCCCCGGGGAGCCAGATTATAATTTATTTGTGAGTAATGTAAATTGTGCATGTATCATAAAGAGAAGTTACAAATAGCTGATATTTCTTCCTACAACACATGAACGATTAAAGATATTTCAACAATCAGATAGCTAATTGTTTTCTGAACAGCATACATCACTCATGGTGGTAATTCCACAAAATAAACCAGAAATCATTTAAACAAGAACATAGGCTCTAAGAGTTAGAACGATCTCACGGTTAATGGACAAAAGCTGGAAAAAACAAAATAGTTCATCTTTCCGCCATCCACGGCATAACATTTGAAAGTGCCACCAATCTTTCTCCAACAGGAAAACAATATTTATTTATTGCAAAGAGAAATAGTTCTTCTTACAATATCGTTTTTTATGTCTAACTAGGAAAAAGCCCCTTTTTCCCTCTAAGTATTCTATATTTATACAAAAGGGCGAGACCGTTGGGCTGCCCAAGTAACCCTTGGGCTTCCCAACCTTTCGCCTCCAAAAACTTTTCTCAAATATCTAAAAAATCATTACATATCACAAAAAGTGACCAATCCTTTTCGAGGAGGGTCCCACTTGGGCATCCAGAAATTTCTTCCATGCCAAAGCTTCAGAGGCGATGCCCTCAAATGCACAAGGCTCCAGAAACTGAATGTTGGTCTCAAACTTTGCAACCTGGTTCTTTATAGCCTCAATCCTGGCTGCACTCAATCGAAGTTGATCCTCCAGAAGCTGCACACTGATGGCGGAATGATCTACTTCCCTCCTCAAGATCTGATCATCCAGGGCTTTGATATGATGTACTTTCGCTTCCTCCTCCTGATATCTCTTCTGCAACATCTCCACAAATGAGTTGTGGTCCGGGAAAACATCAAGCCTCTATTCAGCCTCTATTTAGCACTGATTGTAGGTAATAAGGAGCCTTCTGAAAAACTCTGTGCATGCTCCTTTCATCTTTTTAACGGCTTTTTTGAAATCCTCTGCAGTATTTATAGCAAATTCTATCAAGTCATAATCCTGCTTGAGGGCCTGTTGATCCTTTGATGGCAGTTTTGCTGGAGTTTCTTCATTATTTTCCAGCCTTGCCATTCTTGCAGTCAGGACTTCAAGGACATTCTGAGATCTATCAACGAAATAAGAAGAGGTCTCCAGGATTTCCTCCAATCGTCCATCTACTTGGAGTACTTTGCACCTTTCTTCTTCTATAGCAATCTATAGCTGCAGCATCTTAGCCTTTTGCGCCAGCACGTGCTCTTTGAACGGTTGGAGGTTGACCTGCTGCTCTCTTTCTTCTTCTAGAGCAGTTGTTAGAGAAGTGACCTGCTCTTGAAGCTTCTTTTCATGTTCTTGGGCGTGCATCTCACTGGCCTCCAAGATGATCTTTTGCTGCTCTAGATCTTCTACCTTTCCCAGCAGCTATTCCTTTTCCATATTTAGCTCTTGATATTCTTTCTGCACTTTCTCCAGGCATTCTTGTGCAGTTTCCCTAACTTGTCTCTCCCCCTGGAGGAGCTGCAGTTCATCCTTTGAGGCTCTCATCTCTTCTTTCATGTCCTCATACTTCCTTTTTAGCCTATTTCTTTCCTCTCTCTCTTTCCTCAAGGTGTCTTTCAATTGAGCAGAGGACTTCTTGGATTGCTCCAAGTCTATCATAATCTTGTCCACATTATCCTTCGAAGCTTGGATTAATGCAGCCTTGCTCTGATGGTGAATCTTAGATCTCGGTCTGTCCCAAGTACAACGGGTGTATCTGTTGTCATTTTCCTGGACAGACCACCTGTCTTAATCTTCCTCTTTGTTCTCTTCACTATCCTCTTGGTCTCTTTGTCATAGAAAACAGTATTGAAATCAGGTATCTCTTCCCCTTTCTTCTGTATAAAAGGTATCAACTTGAGTGTGGGGACCATAGTTGTGCTTGCAGCCGGTACTTCTGGGTCCTGGACCTTGGGGTTCTCTATGTCCTGAGTCTGTCCTCCAGCTGTGTCAGAGGCTGACTGTTATGTCTGTGTCTGTGTCAACTTTAGCCTTTCTTCTTCTTGCTTCTGTAGCTCCTCATCAAGCTTCTTTTTCTTCTCTTCTTCTTCCTGTTGCCGCCTTTTCACACACCTGGATCATGTGGCAGAAATCTTCAAGCCACTCGATGTGTCCTTGGGGGCAAGTCTTGAGTCAAGGCTGTCACCTTGTTCTTGACTCCTCCGTTTAGGCTCAACTCCTAATGAAGCCAAGGGGGGTAGACCCTATTAAGTTACTAAGGATTATTTCTTAGTGTGGTGATGTTAAACTGAATCAGTTATTTAGGAGTTTGAATATTTTAACTATAAACAATCAAGATGACAAGATACGAAGATACACACGAAAGCACAAAGTTGATACACAATATATATATGAAGCAAAAAAGACCAGTGCCTTAAAAATGGAGTCAAAAGAGATCAGTGTGCTTGCATGTGTTTGGAATAAATGTTTTGCGATTGCATCTTCGTATGTTTTAAGTTAAAATTGGAGTATGAGTTGTTTTAAATTAGGCTTAAGCGAGACTCCAGATATACCCAAGAGTACTTGGAGTATGTCCAAAACAAAGCCTATACGGCTACCCGCAAGGAATATGTGGGCTGAAATGGAGTCTCTGGGGCTGTGTTCGTAACGCACCCATTAGGGTGTGACAGAGATCGGTGCCCCGAGGTCACTTTTCAGTAGGTTCCCGCTTCCTTTGGGTATTTTTCCACCGTAAAGGTTTGATCGAGGTGTTGGATTTTCACCTAATGGTTTGTTAATTGGGGAAGGTGAGTCCTAATTATGCTAGTCACCCAAGTGATTTTGATACAGCTTGACTGATTGGATGAACCACAGTCAAGTGCAGAGCATACACACTAGAGTCTTGTAAATTTTAATAAGTTTTTAAAAGATGTGTTCTTGCTTAAAAGAAAAGCCTCCAAGAACCTCTTTCGATCCAAGTGGATCTCAATCAGGGAATCAAGGAGGGGTTAATTTTAAAATGTTGATAAACAAAAGATGAGAAAATAACACAACTACACAAATGCAGTTTTCTGATTAATCCTACCACGAATCTCTTTCCCCTTGCGGGTCACTCGGGAAATCGTGGGGTAAGTATTATGATTACTTTTGAAAATAAGATATGGAATATGGAATTAAAAACAAGATATAATATACTACCCTACCAATCAGATAAATTCTAGTAAAAGGAAATAAGCAGAAAAATACGAAAAAGGCACCGACGCGAATCCCCCCAGGGGGGATGGGGAATGGGCTCGAAAGAACCTATTCAAAGGATGATTTTATTACATATGTTACAATATAAAAGCACTGATAAAACAGAGCTTTCTTGGTCCTTATACAGGCTGAAACCAAGATATTACAGTTTATGCAAAACAATTACAAATTATGTGACAAAAGAGAGCCCCCTGGGGGGATTTGAGCGCTCCAAAAGCCACTTTGGACAGCAGCTTATTTTCTTCTCTGTCAGACCTGCTAAATTACAGTGAGTGAATTAGAATAATAAATTCCCCAAATCACTTTAAGAGTGCCTTTGGGTCAGCCTACTTTATCTCAAAAAATTAATGAAATTAAACTAGCTAAACCGACGAAAAGGGAACCAAGGAAAGCAAGCTTTCCTTGGGATATTGGCCTGCTGTTTGTGCAGCTAATTAACATCACTGATATTGCAGAATATTGAAATTATTGAACAGCAAATGAAACTACCTTAACAGCAAGCTATGAATTTTTCAATAAACTACTTGCGAAACTAAGGCAATTTTAGCTAGATCTCTTGAATTTGAACTTTATGTGCACAATGAAACTAAGATCTAGAAAATTGAAGGGATATTGATAATTATATATATGTATGCTTTTCTTTATGAGATATATCAGATTTAAAAAGAAACCTTAAAGTAACCAGCTTGAGGAAAGTTTAATAATTTTGAAATGAGGAAGAGAGAGAAAGAGTGTTGGTTTCCTTGAAGATCCACAGTAGAGCTTTCAGGTGGAATGCCGAGGGACTATGCCTTTGAAATTTTTTAAAGAGAATGAAGAAGCAAACGAGATCAGCATCCTCTCCAAAGTGTGAACCTGCAACTCAACTGAAATCAAAGAACTTGCCAAGAAACTTGTGAGATCTGATTAGTACATACAAAGAGATTCAAGATAACATGCATATAAGCTTATAGGACATGCTAAATCTAGAATTCTAAACATGCATCAAAGGAGAGTGACAGCCAATAAAATTATTGAACAACACCTTTCCTATCAAGATTGTAATAAGCTAATTATCAATCTTAACCACAGATCTACAAGAAAATAGCAAAAAATGACCACAGATACAGGTTACCTCAGTAAAACCATGGCAATAATCATCCACACATGTAATGGCACCACACCGTATTGCCTCCAAAGATTTTCTTTATTTTAGATGAGAATTACAACAATACAATAGCAGCAGCACCTCAATCCCAGTTCTAACTAGCTTGGAAGAGGAGGTTGTGCCTTGATTTATACAATTTGCAGGCCATCTAGCCCAGTGGGGGCGCAATTCCTCATGGAATCAAGTTAAATCCTCTGATGGATAGTTCATCAATGAATAACTGAGGCTGAACTGAGCCTACTTGTCAACCGGGGTCCTGATTTGGCTGACACATCAACCCATACACTGACACATCGGCCCACAGAGCATCCAAGAGAGCCAAAACGTGTTGAAGAGAGAGGGAGGGTGCAATTCCTCATGAAGACCACTATAGGTCAGCTCTGGATCTGATTTGATCCCCTCCTTTAGTCAAGGATTTGTCCGAACAAGTTAACCCTGTCCGGTTCACCAGGCTCACTTGATAAAAACCACTAAGTACAACTTAGGTGGTAACATTCTGGCTCCATCTGGGACACATTCTCTAATTGATCTTCTGTTCAAAGGAGAGGATGTGAGAACTCTAGAATCTCTGGTTCCTGCAAGGCAATTAGAGTTTGTCAGTAACATGTATATATAAGAAAAAACTAGCCATAAACAAACTAATGTACATAATTAATCTATAATGCGTAAAAAGGAATATTTTACAAAAACTAATATACAAAGGAAAATTTTCAACATGGTACAACATAACTATAATACAACAATCAATGATACAACAATATGATATATACAATTTAGAAATACATGCAGGGCAAGGTTTAGAAATTGGCCCTGAAACCACCGATGCCACTAAAGGCATCAAACTTGCTCGGCGAAAAACAGCTTGAGGAGAAAACCATTCACTAGTAAGCTCAATCTTTCTCCTTCCAAGTCATTTAGATAGAAGGATTTCGTTCCTGCTATTTCATCAATGATGTATGGTCCCAACCATAGGCTGTCGAGCTTTCCATGCTTCCCAGGTTTTTCCCGTCGTTTGTCCCAATGTAGAACCGTGTCAACTACTTGGAAGGAACTCGACCGGGTAGATTTATCGAAGGCTCTCTTGACCTTGTCTGAATTCTTGATACTATGGTCAAGAGAGTCTCTTCTGCTCTCATCTAGCTCGATTAACTGGTTTATTCTATTCTGGATGGCCTCCTGATCTGAGCTGAATGTCTGGAGGAGATGATACACTGGAAGCTTTAGATGGATTGGTAAAGTGACATCAAGGCCATAGACTAGTTCGAAAGGGCTCCTCCCTGTTGAACTTTTCTTAGTAATCCTGTCAGCCCATAATGCCAATTTGATTTTTCTATCCCAAGCCTTCTTATTGTCCCCCACAATTTTTTTGATTATGGTCATTAAGTTCTTGCCACTTGATTCTGCTAGACCATTTCCTTGGGGATAGTAATTAGATGAGTGAGATAGGATAATGCCATACTTGAAATAGAAAGACGACATCTCGGAAGAAATAAATCATGGGCCATTATCCATGATTATTCTAGCTAGCACACCGAATCTTGTGATGATTTTGTCTTCTAGGAAATCCATGAGAATGGCATCAGTTGCCTTTTTGGTGGGTATGGCCTCTACCCATTTGGTAAAATAATCTGTGGCGGTAAGAATCCAAGAATAACCATTTCTTGAGTTATCCTTGAACTTACCGAAGTCAAGCCCCCATTTCTGAAAAGGGGCTTGGACTACTATTGGATTTATAGGCAAGGCTTTCATTTGTTGCTTTTTGGTGAATAACTGACACTGGGGGCAAGCTCTGACAGCCTTGTGCACATCTGAAAATAGGTTTGGCCAATAGTAGCCTGCTCTAAGGATTTTGTGGGTGGTTGTTTTAGCTGCAAAATGTCCACCACAAAATCCTGAATGGAACTCAACCATGAGTTTCTTGGACTCAGGTTCATCGACACATCTAAGTATCAAACCATCTGGGTTTCTCCAACCCAAACCATCTTTGGTCAAACAATACTTAGTTGCCTTTAATCTTAATTCCCTTATTTTATGACCCAGTAAGTGATCGGGGCACGTAAGGTTGCGGAGAAAAAATATGATGTCGGTGTACCAGGGATGCTGCTCCAATCTTTGAAACTCATCTGATACATTTTGCTCTGAATTGCTGCTCTGGCAGATTATTCCTAAAGCCTCCTCATTTCCCTGGGTCAACATCTTTGCAAGACCTTGTCCCTTGATTAATTTAGTAGGTCTTATCTCTAAATTATATTCCTGAATTTTTGAAACCCACTTACCCCTGACTCCTAGACAGTCTTGCTGAGACATGATATCCTTGACAGCTGCATGGGGTACATATCCAATGATTTTGGAGTAACCTATATAAGTTCTAAAATGTTTAAGGGACTTGACAAGAGCATAGGCCTGTTTCTCCATCGTGGTATATTTTAATTCTGAATTTTGTAAGGCTCTACTCATAAAGGCTATGGGTTGCTCTTGTCCCTCCTTATTCTTTTGAAGTAAAACACCAGCAATGGTGTCTTCTGAGGCAAAGGAAAATATTTCGAACTTTTTGGAATAATCAGGACTAATCAAGACCGGGGACACGGATATGGAATTTTTTATGGACTTGAATGCATCTTTCCCTTCATCTGTCCACTCAAACTTAGCATCTTTCTTCAATAGCTTTTGTAGAGGTTTCATTAATTCTGCTAAGTTTGGGTTGAATCTTCTTATGAAATTGATTTGACCATTAAAGGACTGGAGAGCTTTTAGATTGTGAGGCAAGGGGACTTTCTTAATAGCTTCGACTCTCTCAGGGTCAACCTTGACACCATCTTTAGAAATGATGTGCCCCAGCAACTTGCCCTCATCAACTCCAAAGATTGACTGGGCGGGATTCAAGGAAATTCCATATTTTTGACATCTTATAAAAGCCTGCCTAAGATGACTTATGTGGTCAGATCTTTATTTTGAAAAAATAGTTAAGTCATCCTGATATATCTCAATTATTTTGCCTATCAATTCTTTGAAGGCAAAATCCATGGCTCTTTGGAAGGTGGCACCAGCATTCAATAGGCCAAAAGGCATTCCTAGAAATTTATAAGTACCCCAAGGTGTGGTGAATGTAGTCTTATGCTGATCTTCCTTATTTACCAACACCTGGTTATAATCGGAAAAGCCATCCAACATGGACATCATTCCTGATCCTGTTATCCTTTGAAGCAAAGTTTCCATGTCGGGTAATGGGTAATTATCCTTGAGGCATGATGTATTCAGATTTCTAAAATCTATACATATTCTAATTGACCCATTCTTATTTCTAACAACAACTAAGTTGGAGCACCAAGATGAATGCCTTGTAGGTGCTATGATCCCTGCTGCTAGCATTTTTTGAAGTTCTTTCTGCACAATGGGGGCCAACTTAGGATTTATTCGCTTAAGTTTTTGTCGGAAAGGTTTGGCCTCCTTAGCCTCTTCTGTGAGGGGAATGGTGTGTTGAAACACATATTCCCTATATCCTTTAAGCTCATCATAACTAAAGGCCAACACATCTCTATACTCTTTGATTAGGTTGATCAAGTTGTTCCTTTCCTTTTTCGAAGTACCTTTTCCATTTTTTATTAACTTGGGATCCTTGTCAGTTCCTATGTTTATTTCCATATAATTCCCAGTTTTTATTTCCTCTTTTTGTTTTTTATGATGATCCTAACGATCGAAAAGATTCTCAAAAGCTATAAGGCTACTCGGGATGTGATTCCTTTCATTATCCTCGCACTCCTGATACTCTTTACCTTCCTGCTGATAACTGATTTTGCAACCTTTGAACTCTTGTAGATTGTGGATGAATCTCAAGAGTTGCTCATCATCTTTGAACACCTGCCAGTGGTCTATATTATCCGGAATTGAAGGTCTGAAATTTATTTCCATTTTTCCATTCCCATTAATCATTTCATCTGATGGCGGGGGGGTGGATGCGGCTACCGCCAATCTATCTGCTAACCCATTCATTTCCCTATGGATCTTTTGAATGTTAAGTGCATCAAACCATTCCATAGTGTCCCATGTGGCATTCCTATACTTCCTTAGTCTGTCATTTTTACATTGATACTGATTCTTGATCTGGAGGACAACTAGATCTGAATCACCCTTTATGTTCAACATCTTTATCCCCATCTCTTTAGCAGCTTCTAAACCTAGGATCAATGCTCATATTCAGCTACATTGTTTGATGCTTCAAACTATAACCTGAACGCAAAATTGTAGATTTTATCTGAAGGAGAAATGATCACGATGCCAGCACCCTTTCCTGCTTTGGAATAAGCCCCGTCAAAGTACATTTGCCAAACTTCATCGATATTTTCATTTTTAATGTTTTCCTTAATGGGGACCATGAAATTTGACAAAATAGCATAGTTTCCAAAATTATCAGTGAAATGAACAAATTCATTTCCGGGCTTCTTGGGGTTTTCTACATGCCATTTCCTTAGCTTTTCTCTATGGAGAATCACCCTAGTGTTCTCTGATGCAGGTATAGTAGCATATGTCCAATCCATTTGGATGTGCCCACCAAGAGTTGCAGCCCATTTTTTGGATAGCAACATACCCCAATTATCTGGGACATCTATTACCACCACATCCATTGTCATGTCGATATCTGGGTACTTAGCTAACTTGACCTGTAAATTTAATATTATCCCTACCACTTCAACTTCTCTTGCATCCATGGCACAAACATTGTGGTAGGGTCGGGTGACCCTCAAATTTAGCTGCTCCATTACTTTTCTAGTCATAACATTTGATGAAGCACCTGAATCTAACATACAGTTATGAATGAGAAGTTTATCAACTAAAAGGGAGACATAGAAAGGTGGGTGATCTTCTCTCCTCGAATCAACACTATTGAGGACTATGGGCATATCTATAGGTTCGATAAGTTCAGCTTCAAATATAGCATTATTATTAGGAAGGGGATCCTCCTCGATAATTTTATGAGCTTCACTTTTGCTATCTTCTAAGGCTTTCAACAATTTTTCCTTTTGACCGGGAATCTTAAGGACATCAGTTGCATAAACATGAATTTTAGCATTACTTATCCATTCTCCCATATCAATATTTGATTCACTAGGGACAATAGGAGGATCTGGGAAGGAAGGAGTGGTTACCTTTTGCTTGTACTATTTAGGCGGTGATTGTTTTTCTCTCCTTTGATGCACAGCTCCCTTGAACCTGGCATCCCTCTTTTCCTTAATTTCCTCGGGAGGAGGCATTGTACCATAAAAGTTAGACAAGAGATCCTTCTCAAAACCGTAGTTTGTGGCCTGCTGCCAATGCTGGTTTGATAGAGGATAGGTTCGGCCTACCATGTACACATGATCAGACTCACCTGATGTTGTTTCTTGATTACTGACCTCTGCCATCCCATGTTCTATAATCTGGTTCGCTATGTAGCAAGCACTTTCTTGGTGTAATTGCTCACAAGGTCTGCACCATGGAATTACTTCTTCTACCAGGTTAGTTGAGTCTAACTGGTTTGGAATCCTAGGCTCTTGCTGAGGAAACCTTTTTTGATACACTTGATTCTGTTTTGGCTGAAAATTTCTAGGTCCATTATTTCTCTCCCATGTGACCATTCTATTTTGCATTTTTGTCATGAATTGGTCCTGATCAGTCTTCACTTTTTCAAGTATGCTAGCTATTTTTTCCATGGGGTATTTAGAGGTTGTCTTTTCCTCTAATTCAATGGCCTTTCCATTTTATTTGTTGAATGAAGTATTTCCCCTAGTGTAACCTGGAATGTTGGACTTGCCCAAAGATTGCATATTCCTTTCTATTTTCTCGGCTAGATCTTGAGCAGTTTTTAGATCGACTGGATCTTTATCCCTTAATTGGTATCTCAAATCACCAGTGAAAGCTTCGATGTAGGATATTAAGATGGAGGCATCACTTGGCTTGATGTCTCTAGGGAGATCCGCAACCACCCACCCAAACTTAGTATTAAATTCATCTATGGTTTCATTCTCCATCTTCTTTATAGTATGTAGGACAGCACGCAAATGTCTTGGTTCTTTCTTTTCCCCCCACTTCTTCTTAAAACCTGCTTGGAATTCATTAAGGGTTTTATATGAATCATCACCAAGGTTTTCATACCACCCTGCAGCATCATCCTCTAAGGATAAAGCAAAGAGCTTCATTTTGATATCATCATGGTCATGGGCAGGATCATTGCAATAACTAACTAGGTGCCTTTCGAACTTTCTAAGGTGAGACTTGGCAGTGATGGCATTGTTGCCCTCGAACTTGGGGAGCTTCTTGATCGCATCATTCGGAATGTTATGAGGAGCACCTACTATCTGAGAAAAGTGAAGGGGTTTGAAAAATTCTGTCATTTCTTGAGATTGGAAAGTATGACTCTCTACAAATATGCTATGGATATCTGAGAGGGATTGGTCTCCTAAATCTTCAAGGTTTCTACGAGAAGTCTTCCTATTCAATCTTTCCCTAATAAACCTTTCGGGATCAGGGAGAGGATTGAATAATTGTCGACAGTTTCTTCAGGTAGAAATTCTTGAAGGGATGTTAGACAGTGGAGTCGCCAGATGGATCGAGTTTTAATTTTTATGTTTTTTAAAGACTAGATCAATCAAAAGTTTTTTATTTTTTATTTTTATCTTTTTAGTTGTTTAGAAAAAAGTTAAGCTAAGTCGTACTCGGGAATAAAAATATTTATCCCCGGCAACGGCGCCAAAAAGTGTTGCTTCCTTTTCACACACCTGGATCACGTGGCAGAAATCTTCAAGCCACTCGGTGTGTCCTTGGGGGCAAGTCTTGAGTCAAGGCTGTCACCTTGTTCTTGACTCCTACGTTTGGGCTCAACTCCTAGTGAAGCCAAGGGGGGTAGACCCTATTAAGTTACTAAGGATGATTTCTTAGTGCAATGATGTTGTACTGAATCAGTTATTTAGGATTTTGAATATTTTAACTATAAGCAATCAAGATGACAACATACGAAGATACACACGAAAGAACAAAGTTGATACACAATATATATATGAAACAGAAAAGACCAGTGCTTTAAAAATGGAGTCAAAAGAGATCAGTGTGCTTGCATGTGTTTGGAATAAATGTTTTGCGATTGCATCTTGGTATGTTTTAAGTTAAAATTGGAGTATGAGTTGTTTTAAATTAGGCTTAAGGGGGACTCCAGATATACCCGAGAGTACTTGGAGTATGTCCAAAACAAAGCCTATACGGCTACCCGCAAGGAATATGTGGGCTGAAATGGAGTCTCTGGGGCTGTGTTCATAACGCACCTGTTAGGGTGTGACAGAGATCGGCGCCCCGAGGTCACTTTTCAGTAGGTTCCCACTTCCTTTGGGTATTTTGCCACCGTAAAGGTTTGATCGAGGTGTTGGATTTTCACCTGATGGTTTGTTAATTGGGGAAGGTGAGTCCTAATTATGCTAGTCACCCAAGTGCTTTTGATACAACTTGACTGATCGGATGAACTGCAGCCAAGTGCAGAGCATACACACTGGAGTCTTGTAAATTTTAATAAGTTTTTAAAGATGTGTTCTTGCTTAAAAGAAAAGCCTCCAAGAACCTCTTTCGATCCAAGTGGATCTCAATCGGGGAATAAAGGAGGGGTTAATTTTAAAATGCTGATAAACAAAAGATGAGAAAATAACACAACTACACAAATGCGGTTTTCTGATTAATCCTACCACGAATCTCTTTCCCCTTGCGGGTCACTCGGGAAATCGTGGGGTAAGTATTATGATTACTTTTGAAAATAAGATATGGAATATGGAATTAACAACAAGATCGAATATACTACCCTACCAATCGGATAAATTCTAGTAAAAGGAAATAAGCAGAAAAAGACGAAAAAGGCACCGACGCGAATCCCCCCAAGGGGGATGGGGAATGGGCTCGAAAGAGCCTATTCAAAAAATTATTTTATTACAGAGGTTACAATATCAAATCACTGATAAAACAGAGATTTCTTGTTCCTTATACAGGCTGAAACCGAGATATTACAGTTTATGCAAAATAATTACAAATTATGTGACAAAAGAGAGCCCCCTGGGGGGATTTGAACGCTCCAAAAGCCACTTTGGACAGCAGATTATTTTCTTCTCTGTCATACCTGATAAA
>LPNX011037885.1:10311-59329 GCA_001517045.1 Pseudotsuga menziesii | reverse complement strand
TAAAGTAACCAGCTTGAGGAAAGTTTAATAATTTTTAAAGGAGGAAGAGAGAGAAAGAGTGTTGGTTTCCTTGAAGATCCATAGTAGAGATTTCAGGTGGAATGCTGAGGAACTATGCCTTTGAAATGTTTTGAAGAGAATGAAGAAGCAAACTAGATCAGCATCCTCTCCAAAGTGTGAACCTGCAACTCAGCTGAAATCAAAGAACTTGCCGAGAAACTTGTGAGATCTGATTAGTACATACAAAGAGATTCAAGATAACATGCATATAAGCTTATAGGACATGCTAAATCTAGTATTATAAACATGCATCAAAGGAGAGTGACAGCCAATAAACTTATTGAACAACACCTTTCCTATGAAGATTGTAATAAGCTAATTACCAATCTTAACCACAAATCTACAAGAAAATAGCAGAAAATGACCACAGATACAGGTTACCTCAGTAAAACCATGGCAATAATCATCCACACATGTAATGGCACCACACCATATTGCCTCCAAAGCTTTTCTTTATTTTAGATGAGAATTACAACAATACAATAGCAGCAGCACCTCAATCCCAGTTCTAACTAGCTTGGAAGAGGAGGCTGTGCCTTGATTTATACAATTTGCAGGCCATCTAGCCCAGGGGGGGCGCAATTCCTCATGGAATCAAGTGAAATCCTCTGATGGATAGGTCATCAATGCAGAACTGAGGCTGAACTGAGCCTACTTGTCAACCGGGGGCCTGATCTGGCTGACACATCAACCCATACACTGACACATCGGCCCACAGAGCATCCAGGAGAGCCAAAACGTGTTGAAGAGAGAGGGAGGGTGCAATTCCTCATGAAGACCACTGTAGATCAGCTCTGGATCTGATTTGATCCCCTCCTTTAGTCAAGGATTTGTTAGATCCAGTCAATCTGCTCTAGATTTGATTGATTTCAGTCAAATCGGTTGAGAATCCACTGAGTTATTGATTTTGGATTTGCTCCATTATTCATCAATTTATTAATTAAAATAATCAATAATTGATTTTTGGGGCTTTCTGACCTGAGTGATGGAAGATCACTCAAAACTTAGGAAATAGTGGGTCCATGGGTTTACATGGTGCTCTTAGCTTTAAAATGAGCACCTACATGACTGAAACTGACTATTTGGCCCACTTTTATTACAGACTCAATTTTTCCAATTAAACCATTAAAAAATAGCCTAAGTTTTGGAAAAATTAAAATTTAATAAAAAACACTGAAAAACTGAAAAATTGAAAAACACCTAGGGGGACTTAGACATGTTCATATGACTCGAAAATGATGTCTAGCATGATTACACATTGACACATAGACTCTAATAACCTCAATAGGCACAAATACCAAGCTGACCACCCCAACTTTGGAGGTATGGAGTGAAAAACTCAAAAATTATCAGTCGTTTATTCAACAACCAATAATAACCAAGGGAAAAAAACACCCTGGGCTGATCGGATTGACAAATGAAGTCTAAGAGACCGAGTATTTTACAGACACTATCATGCTAGAACATTTATTACAATTCCCCCATGGGGTATGAACATGTGATATGATACAACAAGCACTTCCCAGAAGTACTTCCAAAGGTCTTTTTGAAGTCCGAAAAAGTTAACCCTGTCCGGTTCACCAGGCTCACTTGATAAAAACCACTAAGTACAACTTAGGTGGTAACACTTCCTTCCTCGCATATTCCTCTGCTTTTCTAGCTGCCTCTTGCGCAGCTTTTCTTTTCTCTTCTTCATCTCCCTGCAGCCATCCTGCAGCTTCTTGTGCCAACCTTTGGGCATCTCCATTTCATTTCCTTGCTTCTTCCTCAGCTTTTGCTTGTTCATCTCCCTTCCCACCTTTGGTGATTATCTTTTTCTTTAACCTTCTCCTCAAGGATGTCATATTCAGAGCATTGTGGAAGACGGATTCTTCCCTATCCCAATGGTGGGTGTACTCAAAATGTACATTGTTTTCTTTGCAATGTTCGGCGACTTTACCATGGGAGTCATTTCGATGGAAAGGAATCTCGCCAGAATGAAACCTTTCCAACTCTTCTACAAATTCATCAGCTTTCTTCACCCTAGTGAACCTGTAACTCCCTAACTTGAAGGGCAAAGGAGGATAGGCAGTCTTCTTATGCTCAAACAAGAAGCTTCCGATGCCATCCAAGAATACCTGCCTCACTGCCTCCTTGTGAATGATGTAGTCAGTGGCGTATCTGGGCAGCAGGGACGGTGCTCTTGAACCTCCAAACATCCTGAAGTAAAGGCCATCTTCAGTCAGATAGTAATCTGCATAATCTTCAATTACTTGCAGCGCCTCCTCTGACATGCAATCACACTCCTTCAAGAAAATGAGTGTATATAAGGGCATGATGAAGTGTTCACAGACTTCTCGGTAATGGCTGTGATACTTGTGTGCCCACAGTGGTTTATAGGTAGAATAGACAGGAATTCTTTCCCTGTCCCAGATGCACCTGAGACCAGGGAAAGGATGATTGCACAATATACAATCGATTAGTATGGAACTCATATAAAATTCAAACCTCTTTTGGGACACTCCTCCCAAAGCTGAGGCCATGCAAGCTGAAAGACTATTTGATACAATGTTGGCCTAGTTGAAAATTGTCCCCTGGGTTGCAACATAAAAAATGATAGGCATCCATTCCAGTTTGAAGAACCTGCCATGTGCTCTCTCAAAAATCCTGTTAAGCATTAAAGCTATGAACCTGTATGGGGCCCTTAAGCTTGTTGTATCATACTCTCCCGTAGCCCTGGTTCAGAAATGCTTTCCTGATAGAAACATTCTTTTAAGGGTTTCTACAAGGTCCATTCTAATTTTATTCAACCAATCATCAGACAGAAATATTTGCGCTTCTGGAAGGTGGTAGGCCAGAGCTACATATCCTGGGCTATATGCAGCATAGCCCTGTTTTTCAACATTCTCCAGGGTCATCGTTGTTACATCTTCTTGGGGCAGAATCCAACCAATTACTTCAGAGCATGGGAAAAGTTCTAGTCTGGTGGCAATCTTCATCAGTGAATATCTCTCGATATTGGCATATATTCCCTCTTCTTCCAGGCCCATATTCGGCACCTCCCATCGTGTGATCAGCCTGTAAATATCTCCCCATTGGTACTCGGTCTCCACACCAGATATACACTTGGTGTCTTTGTATATGTATTCTGTTTTGGTGACAATTTCCACCTCGGGATCCTCCTCGACCACAGGGGCCTTCTTCTTTTGCCTCTTAGACATTTCAAGTTTGAGATCTTCCTGCCATATATGAAATTGTAAACATTAAGCCATTTCCGGCTGAGTGACAAACTTGGAGACAACAATGTGCAGTGTGTCATTTCTTCTATGTTTAACATGATGAAATTAGCTAACTGAGACAAATATGTGCAAAGCTAACACTACTGTATGATACCAAAAAAATTCTGTCAACAACATTCGGGGTGGAAAATAAATCTACATTAACATGAAACAAAATTCGGTTCTCTGCGGGCTCCATGGTTGTCGCGATGCGCAGGAAAGACAAGGTGAAAACTATGCAAGCTTTTCCAATGGCGTTGCTTTAACAAAACACTACTCATGTGATTTATGGTTAGTAAACCACATGCAATGACATCTCCCCCTCCACCGGCTTGGGTTTAAAAACCGACTGTGCGCGGAATGACACGGTGAAACGCGACTACATTTTGAGAGCGTGGATAGCACGAAAACAAAGGGGAAGAGGGCAACCAATTCAAATGCCACAGGAAGGCCATGAAATCCTTCCCTCTGCAAAAAATCCTCATACCGAGCAGCTTGGTGCAGACATTGTAACGGCCATCTGCACCAAACCCCCATCACTAGGCGCAGGGTCGAAAAATATAAGGGTTGTGGAGGGAAAACCCTGTGGGACAAACATGTCCCCACTAACAATTATGCTATGAACCTCCCACTATATACATGTAGCTACGGGGTGAATAAAAATGGCCGTGACAAAAACCTAACCGAGGGATAAACCACCAAACGCTTAAACGGAATGGGGAAAGGCAAATACAAGCCTACCTGGCACTGCAGCGTGAATGGTGGGAAGAAAACTGGTCGAACTCCCACGGTTGAGCCACCTGGACATGGGTACTGACAATGGGGTCCTTGCAAACTCGAGATGTCGACAGCACACTAGAGCGAATGATCATGACAGTTGAAAATAGAATAGAAAAATAAAACACAACCCCATATATATATAACCATAAGCGGCGGGTGGGAAATCAAATCGGACGGCGAAAGACTAACTGATCGGGGTTCAAAAGCATAACTCCTTCCGCAACGTCAGGTGTCCAAATCACTAAACCATCCATGGATACATAACGCATCGGAGCTTTAGGACATCGAAGCAGAAAGCGGAACGGAAGCCGCAACGGCGGAGATACAAAGGACAAGTCATCCCGCCATAGGCAAAGTCTTTATCGGAGGAGAAACCATTAACTGATCGGAAGGGTTATCGCTTTAGGTAGCCTTAACGGCGGAGATATAAAGGATAAATGACCCATGACACAAGGTCTGAATCGGAATAGAAACGACTAAGAGATCAGCAAGGTTAGTGCTTCTTTCAGCCGCAACGGCGGAAGAACAAAGGGTAAATCATTTTGCAACATTACCGGAACCGGAACAGAAAGCTGCCAAAGGCTAGGAAAGGTAATACATTCGGAAGCTGCAACGACGGAAACATAAAGGACGCGACCTTCCACAACGTTGGGGTTTAAAATGACTCAACGGCGGAAGGATAGAGCTTTCCGTAGCCGCAACGGCAGAAAACCCCATAACTCAAGGATAGACGAAAATAACAAAGCGGGGCCACAAAACCAAAAAAGTAATCGGGAGAGATCACAATTTTCCATCCGCAATGACGGAGAAAGTATTAATAAACTGTGCCAATGTAAAACCCAAAAAACAGCCGATGTGAAAACAAACGTATCAAAAGAAAAGTCAAATTCAAGACTCATTATTTCTCCGCAACGGTGGGAGCACCAACCAAATAAACTTCCGATTCAAGCAAGCTAAGAACGTATCCAAAGGAAACAATCAAATTTGAACAAACAGTGGATTGTTTCAAGCGTTAGAGGAAAATCTAAAACAAGTGGTAGATCAATCCAGGCATTAGAAAAGTCCTTTTGAAAAATCATTAGACCAAATCAAAGAAGAAAATCAAACTAATCTAAGCAAAAGGAGGGTCCTGAAATTTTTTGGAATTTTGGGAATTTGTTGCAGCTACAACAATTGGCGACTACCTGGTGAACCCCATATTTCTGACTTAACTTCTTCCCAGTGCAAGACCGTCTAGATGAAAAGTTGAAATCTTCCAGACGTTTGTATTCCTAGGCTGGCCAAATTATGTATTTAAATCATTAAGAAGTGGTCCATTCTTTGGGAAATGGTAGCATCAGAAATATTTACAAGTCTGAATAACTCTTTCGAGGCCTGATAAGTGAGGTTTATTTTTCCCGTCCTTAGGTAGTTTCTAGCTTTGACACCATAGGATTGTAATAGATAGTAAACATCATTATCCTTTTGTTCCTCATTCCCATGCCAACTGCACTTTTGTGCTATTTGAACTTTAGTTATTTTGAGTCCTCCATCTACCTTTCTTTCTGAATTTTATTCAGGCTCCTCTATCCATAGTGTCCTTTTGTGTGAGAGAAGAATTGGCTTTTCATCTCACAGACGGAGAGGAACTTATGGCAATTTTAGATTCATGCTTTTGATACTTTGCTTTGATATGTATTGTTTCTTTAAGGAGTTTTGACTCTTGATAGCTTTTACCTTTTCTTAAATTATGGCATGGGATCATTTATATATGATATACTGTTTACCCTGCTTCCTTTTCATGGGTCTTTTGTTGTCGCCCCCTTGGACATTTAAGATGTGAAATGGATGGCGCCTCGAAATAGTATTCCAGACCTCTTTTACTTCTGAGTTATTTACAGGGGTTAAGTAAGACTTCAATGAATGCATGGCCAGTTAGGAACACTGCTACTAGAAGACATTCTATGTTCCAAAGCACAGTCTTTTGCTCCAGATTTCAGTTAATAAAGAACCTTGATGTTTCCATTGCAACCAAAGTTTGCCTCTTTATTCAAACCCGAAGGAATAGCAACCAAGCACTTAACTAAAAGAAAAGCAACATCAAAGCAATAAATCAGAAGAAAAAAGCCTCAAATTAAGAAAATAGCATCAAAGCATTAAAGAAAAACAAATCAATTTATTTATGTACAAAAAAGAAAAGAAAATGTGGGCCCTCCCTTAAAAATCTTCAGTCCAACGAGTTAAAGGGATAGGCTGCAGTGTAGGCTGAAAATCTATCCATGGTCTAGCTGTGCTATTTTTGAAATTGAACACATGTCTACTATCCTACAGTCATCTCTTTCAGCCTAAGGAAAGTGAAGGAGCTCAGGCTGAGTGTCAATCATCGAACTGGCCTTTCTTGAGGTATGATATCTTAGCTTAAGCTCGGTTAGATAATTTCCCAAGACAGAATTAGCGGATTCATTTCCTTCCCCTAGTTTAGTGACAGTATGCTTCATGTAAGGCTCTTATCTGATTCAGGGTACCCTTGAGAGGTAACAATAAATGAGACCAATCTAAAGCGAAATAACCTTTCAACCTGGCAGACCAATCTCAGTTGAGAATAAGCCCATATCCACCCAGTATGTCAGCCACCATAATGTCAATAAATTGACATATCTTGTTATTTGCAGAAAAGCGAATGAGGACATTTTTCATCTCTCCCACTACTTTGACACATGTGCTATCTAATTGCGTTACTTCCCAAGGTGTGGACTTTGGCTGTCCATTAATCTTTTTGCAAACCTCCAGTGGCATAACATTCACCGCTGATCCAGAATCTACCAAGCAATTATGCACATTATGATTCAGCATTTCTAGGGTCAAAAGAAAAGGCGAGGTGTCAGCTTTTTCTTCCTAACCTGGTTCTATGTCTTCTTCTCCTGGTTGGTTTTGAGTGGGTATATCCTTTCTAAGCTCTTCAGTTTCTTTAGTGTTTCCCTCATTAACGCCTACCTGTTCTTCTACAGGTTTGACAGGCTCACTGATTAACTCGGTTTCTTGATTGACAGTAGTGACTTCAAGTGTTTTATCTTTAACCTTCATATCGACCTGTCTTTTGACATTTTCCTGCAATTTTTTAATCTTCAAAATTATTGCATTGTCCTTAATTGTTAGGTCCATATCTTTTGTGGCTGTAGGTGTGTATTCAGACTTGAGAGCATTCTCTTCTATGTTGAACAGCGAGACACCATTCCATAAGAACATGGTATCATTATCTTGTTTCTCTATGGTCTGGTTTTTTTCTTCTTCTTCATCACTATCTTCAGTCAATTTAGATTCCAACAGCTTATTCATCACCAATGTCATTGAATTTAACCATTGAGGACACTTCTTTTCAGAATGAGGTTGTTGGTGGAAAGTGCAGAAATTGTCCCCCCCCCCACCTCTGTTATGTTCATTGATGCTAAATTTGGGGGAGGGATTTTCCATTGGTTGCTATCCTCTCTTTCTGGATAGTATGGTTTGTAAGTTTTCTGAATTTCCCTTTCTTTATCCAGATCTATTATTCGGTTGGATAGTTTCCGCATCATTTTCAACATTCCCTCAAAATCATGTGATTGCTCCTCTTTAGGTTTAGGCAGCCATAGGGTTCTTCTCCCGATATTTTTTTCCTCAGGTTGCTTGGGATAGTCTTCTACACTTTCCTTTTCAGCTTCTACCCTTTCTGCCTCTTCATAAGTCTCTACCAACGTAGGTTTGGATTTCATCTTGGCAAACATGGCCAGCTCAGGTCCTAAGGATAAGGTATAATACTCAATTAAGACTTTGTCTAAGGGTCTGTCAGTTTCAGAAAAAAAAATTTAAGTATGTTGAAAATATTTGAGTAAAATGATGTACCTTCTCATCCTTCTCTTTTCTTAACAAACCAAGACCTTTCATCAGTGATGCATGTGTCTTTTGGGCTATGTACTTCCTTCTGAACATTCTTTCGAAAGTGTCCCAATCAAGAATAGAGTTTGCAGGAAAACCGAAATACCAAGATGTTGCTTCTCCTTTCAGGGTGTGTGGGAACAATCTACAGACAACATATTCATACTCCCCAACCCTTAACCCTTCTACTACTAAATAGAAACTTTGCAAGTGGTCATCCATAGCAATTCTTTCCTTGGGGTCAAACTTAGGCAGCAGTTTATCAAAAGCCTGAGGTAGGTTATGCAAAGGAGGTGTGAGGTTCAAAGGTGATCTAGCTCTCCAAGCCGGTAGTGGGTTGGGTTGATTCACATTTATACCAGCCATGAGCATAGGTAAAAGAATAGGAGTCTGAGCAAAGAGCAACGTAAGGTGAAACCAGGCTTTCTTACTTCGGAGGTAGAACCAAAACTTGTAAGTGCTTGGGTTAGTTCGAAAGCTTCAAAACATCTACAGGTGAGGTAATCTTGGGAAAATAAGTTTTCACGGCCAGCCATGCACTGGCAGCCCTCCTTCTAGTGCCAGAACTATTGAGGCCTGGAAATTTGCAGACAACAACAGCAAGGGATTCTCCCCAGTCAACGTTCCCAACTAGCCCATGACTGTTTGGTGTAGGGCATCCGTCTGGTTTGCGGTCCAGCTACCGTAGGTCAAGTAACAAAAAAACAAAGGTTTTACCAGTTGCGGCCTGGTCCACCGTGTATTTTTTGTATTTTTTGACTTGAGTATGAGATGCAGGTGCCTAATTAACCATGCAGGGTGATGAAGATACAAGGAGCAGTCACAATGTGATGAGCAGGTTCTTACCTCTCGTCTTAGAACTCACAAGCATCTAAATCACATACGCTGAAATAAAATAAAACTAACTATCTATCTATCTATCCCCGAGGAGCCAGATTATAATTTATTTGTGAGTAATGTAAATTGTGCATGTATCATAAAGAGAAGTTACAGATAGCTGATATTTCTTCCTACAACACATGAACGATTAAAGATATTTCAACAATCAGATAGCTAATTGTTTTCTGAACAGCATACATCACTCATGGTGGTAATTCCACAAAATAAACCAGAAATCATTTAAACAAGAACATAGGCTCTAAGAGTTAGAACGATCTCACGGTTAATGGACAAAAGCTGGAAAAAACAAAATAGTTCATCTTTCCGCCATCCACAGCATAACATTTGAAAGTGCCACCAATCTTTCTCCAACAGGAAAACAATATTTCTTTATTGCAAAAAGAAATAGTTCTTCTTACAATATCATTTTTTATGTCTAACTGGGAAAAAGCCCCTTTTTCCCTCTAAGTATTCTATATTTATACAAAAGGGTGAGACCATTGGGTTTCCCAAGTAACCCTTGGGCTTCCCAACCTTTCGCCTCCCGAAATTTTTCTCAAATATCTACAAAATCATTACATATCACAAAAAGTGACCAATCCTTTATGAGGAGGGTCCCACTTGGGCATCCAGAAATTTCTTCCATGCCAAAGCTTCAGAGGCGATGCCCTCAAACACACAAGGCTCCAGAAACTGAATGTTGATCTCAAACTTTGCATTCTGGTTCTTTATAGCCTCAATCTTGGCTACACTAAATTGAAGTTGATCCTCCAGAAGCTGCACACTGATGGCGGAATGATCTACTTCCCTCCTCAAGATCTGATCATCCAGGGCTTTGATATGTTGTACTTTCGCTTCCTCCTCCTGATATCTCTTCTGCAACATCTCCACAAATGAGTTGTGGTCCGGGAAAACATCAAGCCTCTATTCGGCCTCTATTTGGCACCGATTGTAGGTAATAAGGAGCCTTCTGAAAAACTCTGTGCATGCTCCTTTCATCTTTTTAATGGCTTTTTTGAAATCCTCTACAGTATTTATAGCAAATTCTAGTAAGTCATAATCCTGCTTGAGGGCCTGTTGATCCTTTGATGGCAGTTATGCTGGAGTTTCTTCATTATTTTCCATCCTTGCCATTCTTACAGTCAGGACTTCAAGGACATCCTGAGATCTATCAACGAAATAAGAAGAGGTCTCCAGGATTTCCTTCAATCGGCCATCTACCTGCAGCACTTTGCACCTTTCTTATTCTATAGCAGTCTATAGCTGCAGCATCTTAGCCTTTTGCGCCAGCACGTGCTCTTTGAATGGTTGGAGGTTGACCTGCTGCTCTCTTGCTTCTTCTAGAGCAGTTGTTAGAGAAGTGACCTGCTCTTGAAGCTTCTTTTCCTGTTCTTGGGCATGCATCTTACTGGCCTCCAAGATGATCTTTTGTTGCTCTAGATCTTCTACCTTTCCCAGCATCTATTCCTTTTCCATCTTTAGCTCTTGATATTCTTTCTGCACTTTCTCCAGGAATTCTTGTGCAATTTCCCTAACTTGTCTCTCCACCTGGAGGAGCTGCAGTTCATCCTTTGAGGCTCTCATCTCTTCTTTCATGTCCTCATACTTCCTTTTTAGCCTATTGCTTTCCTCTCTCTCTCTTTCCTCAAGGTGTCTTTCAATTGAGCAGAGGACTTTTTGGATTGCTCCAAGTCTGTCATAATCTTGTCCACATTATCCTCCAAAGCTTGGATTAATGCAGCTCCTGCTCTGATGGTGAATCTTGGATCTCGGTCTGTCCCAAGTACAACGGGTGTATCTGTTATCATTTTCCCAGACAGACTGCCTATTTCAATCTTCCTCTCTGTTCTCTTCACTATCCTATTGGTCTCTATATCATAGAAAATAGTATTGAAATCAGGTATCTCTTCCCCTTTCTTCTGTATAAAAGGGATCAGCTTGAGTGTGGGGACCATAGTTGTGCTGGCAGCCAGTACTTCTGGGTCCTGGACCTCGGGGTTCTCTATGTCCTAAGTCTGTCCTCCAGCTGTGTCAGAGGCTGACTGTTCTGTCTGTGTCTGTGTCATCTTTAGCCTTTCTGCTTCTTGCTTCTATAGCTCCTCATCAAGCTTCTTTTTCTTCTCTTCTTCTTCCTTCCTCGCATCTTCCTCTGCTTTTCTAGCTACCTCTTGCGCAGCTTTTCTTTTCTCTTCTTCTTCTCCCTGCAGCCATCCTGCAGCTTCTTGTGCCAACCTTTGGGCATCTTCATTTCATTTCCTTGCTTCTTCCTCAGCTTTTGCTTGTTCATCTCCCTTCCCACCTTCGGTGATTATATTTTTCTTGAACCTTCTCCCCAAGGCTATCATATTTAGAGCATTGCGGAAGACAGATTCTTCCCTATCCCAATGGTGGGTGTACTCAAAATGTACGTTGTTTTCTTTGCAATGTTCAGCTACTTTACCGTGGGAGTCATTTCGATGGAAAGGCATCTCACCAAAATGAAACCTTTCCAACTCTTCTACAAATTCATCAGCTTTCTTCACCCTAGTGAACCTGTAACTCCCTAACTTGAAGGGCAAAGGAGGATAGGAAGTCTTCTTATGCTCAAACAAGAAGCTTCTGATGCCATCCAAGAAGACTTGCCTCACTGCCTCCTTGTGAATGATGTAGTCAGTGGCGTATCTGGGAAGCAGGGAAGGTGCTCTTGAACCTCCAAACATCCTAAAGTAAAGGCCATCTTCAGTCAGATAGTAATCTGCATAATCTTCAATTACTTGCAGCACCTCCTCTGACATGCAATCACACTCCTTCAGGAAAATGAGTGTATATAAGGGCATGATGAAGTATTCACAGACTTCTCGGTAATGGTTGTGATACTTGTGTGCCCATAGTGGTTTATAGGTAGAATAGACAGGCATTCTTTCCCTGTCCTAGATGCACCTGAGACCGGGGAAAGGCTGATTGCACAATATACAATCGATCAGTATGGAACTCATATAAAATTCAGACCTCTTTTGGGACACTCCTCCCAAAGCCGAGGCCATGCAAGCTGAAAGACTATTTGATACAATGCTGGCCCAGTTGAAAATTGTCCCCTGGGTTGCAACATAAAAAATGATGGGCATCCATTCCAGTTTGAAGAACCTGCCATGTGCTCTCCCAAAAATCCTGTTAAGCATTAAAGCTATGAACCTGTATGGGGCCCTTAAGCTTGTTGTATCATACTCTCCCGTAGCCCTGGTTCTGAAATGATTTCCTGATAGAAACATTCTTTTAAGGGTTTCTACAAGGTCCATTCTAATGTTATTCAACCAATCATCAGACAGAAATATTTGTGCATCTGGTAGGTGGTAGGCTAGAGCTACATATCCTAGGCTATATGCAGTATAGCCCTGTTTTTCAACATTCTCCAGGATCATCATTGTTACATCTGCTCGGGGCAGAATCCAACCAATTACTTTAGAGCATGGGAAAAGCTCTGGTCTGGTGGCAATCTTCATCAGTGAAGATCTCTCAATATTGGCATATATTCCCTCTCCTTTCAGGCCCATATCTGGCACCTCCCGGCGTGTGATCAGCCTGTAAATCTCTCCCCATTGGTACTCAGGATCCACACCAGATATACACTTGGTGTCTTCGTATATGTATTCTATTTTGGTGACAATTTCCACCTTGGGATCCTCCTCGACCATAGGGGCCTTCTTCTTTTGCCTCTTAGACATTTTGAGTTTGAGATCTTCCTGCCATATACGAAATTGTAAACATTAAGCCATTTCCGGCTGAGTGACAAACTTGGAGACAACAATGTGCAGTGTGTCATTTATTCTATGTTTAACATGATGAAATTAGCTAACTAAGACAAATATGTGAAAAGCTAACACTGCTGTATGATACCAAAACAATTCTGTCAACAACATTCGGGGCGGAAAATAAATCTACATTAACATGAAACAAACTTCGGTTCTCTGCGGGCGCCATGGTTGTCGCGCTGCACGGGAAAGACAAGGTGAAAAATATGCAAGCTTTTCCAATGGAGTTGCTTTAACAAAACACTACTCATGTGATTTATTATCAGTAAACAACATGCAGTGACATCTCCCCCTCCACCGGCTTAGGTTTAAAAATCAACTGTGCGCAGAACGGCGCGGCGAAACGTGACTACGGTTTAAGAGCGCGGATAGCACGAAAACAAAGGGGAAGATGGAAACCACTTCAAGTGCCACAAGAAGGCCATGAAAGCCTTCCGTCTGCAAAAAATCCTCATACCGAGCATCTTGGTGTAGACAGCATAATGGCCGTCTACACCAAACCCCCATCACTAGGCGCAGGGTCGAAAAATATAAGGGCTATGGAGGGAAAACCCTGTGGGCCAAACACATCCCCACTAACAATTATGCTATGAACTTCCCACTATATAAATGTAGCTACGGGGTGAAGAAAAATGGCCGTGACAAAAACCTAACCGAGGGAAAAACCACCAAACGCTTAAACAAAATGGGGAAAGGAAAATACGAGCCTACATGGCATTGCAGCATGAACGACGGGAAGAAAAATAGTCGAAATCCCACGGTTTAGCCACCTGGATGCAGGTACCGACAATGGGGTCCTTGCAAACTCGAGATACCGACAGCGCACTGGAGAGAATGATCACGATAGTTGAAAATAGAATAGAAAAATAAAACATGACCCCATATATATATAACCATAAGCGGCGGGTGTGAAATCATATCGGACGGCGGAAGACTAACTGATCGGGGGTCGAAAGCATAACTCCTTCCGCAACGTCGGGTGTCCAAATCGCTATGCCATCCATGGAGACATAACGCATCGGAGCTTTAAGACATTGGAGCGGAAAGTGGAACGGGAGCCACAACGGCGGAGATACAAAGGAAAAGTCATCCCGCCATAGGCAAATTCTTTATCGGAGGAGAAACCATTAACTGATCGGAAGGGTTATCGCTTTAGGTAGCCACAACGGAAGAGATATAAAGGATAAACGACCCGTGACACAAGGTCTGAATCGGAAGAGAAACGACTAAGAGATCGGCAAGGTTAGTGCTTCTTTCAGGTGCAACGGCGGAAGAACAAAGGGTAAATCATTCCGCAACACTACCGGAACCAGAAGAGAAAGCTGCCAAAGGCTAGGAAAGGTAATACATTCGGAAGCCATAACGACGGAAATGTAAAGGACGCGACCTTCCGCAACGTTGGGGTTTAAAACAACTCAATGGCTAGAAGGATAGAGCTTTCTGTAGCCGCAATGGTGGAAAACCCCAAAACTCAAGGATCGACGAAAATAACAAAGCGGGGCCAGAAAACCAAAAAAGTAATCGGGAGAGATCGCATTTTTTCCATCCGCAACGACGGAGAAAGTATTAATAAACTATGCCGATGTAAAACCCAAAAAACAGCCGATGTGAAAACAAACGTATCAAAAGAAAATTCGAAGTCAAGACTCGTTATTTCTTCGTAACGGTGAGAGCACCAACCAAATAAACTTCTGATTCAAGAAAGTTGAGAACGTATCCAAAGGCAACAATCAAATTTGAACATACAATGGATTGTTTCAAGCGTTAGAGGAAAATATAAAATGAGTGGTAGATCAATCCAGGCATTAGAAAAGTCCTTCTGAAAAATCATTAGACCAAATCAAAGAAGAAAATCAAACTAATCTAAGCAAAAGGAGGGTCCCGAAATTTTTTGGAATTTTGGGAATCTGTTGCAGCTGCAACAGATGGCCTGATAAACCCAACTTTGTTGGCTTGGCTAATTTGTTGTTCACCTGATAAACCCAACTGTGTTGGCTTGGATGAACTGTGTACCCTAGTGGTGTTGTTATCCTTGGCTACGTGTAATCCTATTAGTTCTTCATTCCTCAGGAATCATGCCCGGCCCGGGGGTGGCAACATTGCTGAGAGATTAAGGAGAACGTGAGCCTATGGTTGGGTGGAACGTTGCAGCAATGTAGCTGGTTGTGGAACAAGCTCTTTATAAGATAAGTATTCTTACCTAACTTGTATCTCCAATTATAATTACCATTGATGAATGATGTTATACATGTTAAATGCTGATCCGTATATGCATGAATGCTGATTGAAATGTTTTGCTTCCATTGTGTATATGAATGATTATGATTCGTAATATGTTTTATGTTTTAATTATCATGCTTCAGCACCATAATTATGTATGTTCATGTTCATGGGGCTAGATCCCTAGATGATTTGATGTATCGTATAAGCATCATCTTTGCCGGTCAGAGGGTCGGGAACGTTACAAGCATACTCTACTTCTAATGTGGCTTTCCAATTTTCTGCTACATCCATTAGAGAAATAGAAGGTCTTCTAGATAAGGCATCAACAACCACATTATTCTTTTCCTTCACACAATCAATATCAAATTCAAATTATTGAATCTTAATCACCCACTTTTGTTTCCTTTCATGTATATCTTTTTGAGTGAGGAAGTACCTTAGGATGTTATGGCCAATTTTGACCACAAATTTGTTTCCCACCAAGTATTGCCTAAAATTTATCAAAGCATGCATGATGGATAACATTTCTTTATCATAAATGGAGTAAATATTCTGATGTGAGTGTTTTCCTTGTTTTAGGACTGCTCCAATGCCTTCTCTTGATGCATCACATTCCAAGACAAATGGTTTAGAAAAACCAGGCTAGGCTAGAATATGGTAGTTACTTATTACCTCTTTCATTATTTGGAAAGATTTTTCAGCCCCTTCATGCCCTTGGAAAGCATATTTATTTGTCAAATAATTGAGAGGTGAAGTTATTTGGTAGAAACCCCTCACAAACTTCCTATAGTAGGTACAAATTCCAATGAATCCTCTCAATTCAGCAAGATTTTTGGGACAAGGCCATTCTATAATGGATTTTATTTTCTCCATATCCCCCTTCACACCATCTTGACCAATGATGTGTCCAAGATATCAGACCCATTTCAAACCAAACTCACATTTGAAAACTTAGCAAACAAATATTGATCATTGTTGTAATCTCACAGATCACATAAGGTTACCAATAATACATACTAAAACATACATATAAACAGAGACAAGAGATAAGAACAAGTAGATGAATTAACAGATTATATTACATGAATGGGTCCATACAACACAGAGAACTAAACTAAGTTCTCATCTAGCTCAACATCCTAATATATATGATTACAAAACCGTTACAAAATAACTACATGTCGGTTCGGTGAACCGACATGACCTTAGGTGGCCGACCTAATCTCTAGTTTAGTCGGCTGACCGACTTAGTCAGCTGATCGACTAAGTCGGCTCATCGACTTAGTTGGCTAATCGACTAAGTTGGCTATCGTTCAAGTCAACTTATCGACTTGCTCCTTCTAAATATCCCCCATGAACAAAACATTTCTTTGTCCCAAAGAAATAGGGAGGTACAAAACTATGCCTGTCTAGTCTCAATAGTTATTGTGATGTGCCTGGTTTTCATGGGCTATGAAGTTTGATGGTCAGTATTTTCTATACACAGACTTCGACGATGGCTGGGGATATTACTGCGAGGTGATGTTGGAAATATGTCCAACGTTGCAAAATCTTCTAGATGTCGATGGTAAGTGTGGCCAGGCTTGATAGGATCAACATGTTCTCTGAAATGGAGACTTCAGCTATTCTCTCCATGTTGGGACCCATAAACTGGTCGTTCTCCTCTATAGTCTCGATAAGTCGTTTCATCTGTGGACAAATGATGTCGACTTTTTCCAAGTTAGGGATAGCTTGTTGCATCCACTGATGTGCTTCCCTTTCAAGTCTCTGCAGCTTGGCTGTTTCAAGCACTATTTGTTCTTCTATTGTTGTTCTGAGTTCTTCCTCAGTGGTTTTCCTACTTTCCAATGCCTGAATCCCTTGTCGGGTCTACTGAGTTTGCTGATAGACTTGCCCATAGTAAGCAGGCTAGTCTCTCAGTATTTCTTCAATTAGGACAGACTCCTCCATGTGGTCTTGCAGCACTTTATAAGCTTCAGAAAAGGCGGTGTGTTGTGCCATTAGGAGTCTAGCAGTTTCTTCTTTTTGTTCCTCCTTTGTTTCCCGAATCTGTGTTTTGAGGGTCAATGCCATGGTTTCAAAAAACTGATACGCCCTTTTGAGTGGTTTGTCTGTGTCAACCTCTATGGGGCCCAGCATTACTGAATGGGCCAGCTTCCTACATTTGTTGAGGAACTCAACCTATTTTGTGTTCTTGGCATCGAGTTCCTTACGTCTTTGCTCGCTTCTCATCTTTGCTTCGACTGCTAAGATCTTGAGGAGTTGTCCTAGCTCTGGGTCGGTTAGTGAGCTTGCATCCTTCAATTTGATCTGGACCTTTGATGGCTGTCCATGATGCTCCTTCTTCTGTTTCTCCTTACTCTTCTTATGCTTTTCCTTCTTTTCTTGTGTCGGCACCTGTGTACTTGCAAAATTCGAGTCGGGGTCTTTGGTTTGTGGGATAGTGGTTGACGGTTTCTATGGTTGGGGAGGTGGGACAACTACTTCCTCTGGTTGTTTAGATGCAAGGGGTGCATAAGTGGTCGCAGTTGGTGCTGATGGTTGTGGTGGGTCTTGCTCTGAGTCGGGGGGTGGTGGTGGTGGTGGTGATGGAGTTGGTGAATGGTCGGGGGTGATTGGGTTGGGGGAAGTGTGGGTGAGTGGTGGGTTGTCAGGCTGGGGAGGTGAGTCTAAATCGGAGAACATTTGGTTAATTTGGCAATTTATGTCCTCCTCAGTTTCTTCTCCTCCAATCGGTGTAGGGGCTGGTAGGTTGGTTTGGGGTGTAGTTGGAGTGATAGTTGAGGTTCGACGTGCAGTCACTTCAGCTTCCTTGTTAGGATTTCTCTTGAAAGTTGAAGTGATAGTGGCAAAGGTGCGGGACTGGAATTCATGTCCGGGTTGGTATCCACCAACCTCAAAGAGAGGTGCTTTTGTATATATCTTATGTGCCGATGTGAATATCTCAGGAAGCTTCTCAATGAATGCCTGCAAATCTCTGTATTTATCGAACTTTGTCTTCACAGCCTCCAACATCGCACTTTTGCACAAGTCGAGTGGGCTTACTGAATGTTGTCCTGGCACTTGCTCCACTGTTACTTTTGTTGGTGATGGAGGTGGAGGTGTCGACACAAGCTCGACAATGTTTTCAGGCATCGTTGTTGTGTCTTGAGCTTCTTCCTTGCAGCTACTATCTCTTTCAACAATTTTTTAATGATGTCTTTTGTGACAGCATACTCTGGGTTTTCTAGCTCTGTCTCTCCCCTTGGCTCTTGGGTCAGGACGAGACTTTCTGCAGCTGAAGTAATTACCTGCTGCTCTGGCTGGGTTTCTTCTGGCTGTGGTTCTACCCTCTGTGTGGTTGAAGGTTTGATGATGATTTGAAGTCGACCAATTTGTTCGACCGGTGTCTCCTCCGACACAAAGGTGCTAATATAGAGGTTCAGCTCATAGTCTTCCTCTTTTTCTTGGTCGATTAGCAGCTCCTCAATCGAGAAGTTGCTCTTGTTTGCTGTCGTTGGTACTGGTATTTTGGTTTTAGCTTGTCGAGACAGCTCCTGAAATATCTGGTCGACTGATGGATAATAGTCGAGGGCTTTAGCATTTGAGTCATCACCCTGCATGTACCACATCGAGGTATGGTCAAGTTCTAGTTGGATGTGGGAGTTTGTCGGTAGACTTATTCAGATGTTTTGAGGCACCCTCCATCTAGTCATGTGGACTTTGAGCTGTTGAAGCCAGTTCTCCAATAAGACCTTTCCATTTTCAAGTTCCTGCAAAGTTCCTCTTTGGGAGAATGGTTTGAATCTCCACATGTGGAACCTTGTCAGTTCTTGAAAGATTAGGTTCCCCTCTAGGCAGATGTGGTACATGACGATCCATAAGATGAGGGAGGGGAACTTGATGATTCCCCCCATTTCTTGGCATCTTTCACAGATGGTCTTGACCATGTTAGTGACATATTCATCCCATCTGTATATCTTCCCATCTGTCATAATGGTGTCGACAGCTTCTAGCATGTCTAATTTAAGGTCGCTGCCTCGACCTGCCAGCATGAGTGTTATTGCTATTATTTTGGCCACAATATGTGGTGTTCAAATTGTGATTTGACTAATCATCAACCCCTTTGAGTTTTTACCCAAACCTAACCCAGTTAGCTCATCGACCAGTCCTTCTTTGATACCGACTAGTACTGGGTTTCCTTCATTTGAGAGACTGGTCACCTTGGAGATGACTTCTCCAGATATTTCAACCGGTCTCTCAAACGAAGGAAACCCAGTACCAGTTGGTATTAAAGAAATACTGGTCCGTTGTATTCTAGTTGGTTAGGATACTCGGCTCTCACCCGAGAGACCTGGTTCAAGTCCTGGCAATGGAACCAATGTTGTAATCTCATAGATCACATAAGGTTACCAATAATACATACTAAAACATACATATAAACAGAGACAAGAGATAAGAACAAGTAGGTGAATTAACAGATTATATTACACAAATGAGTCCATACAACACAGAGAACT
Organism: Pseudotsuga menziesii; assembly: GCA_001517045.1. Classification (NCBI taxonomy): domain Eukaryota; kingdom Viridiplantae; phylum Streptophyta; class Pinopsida; order Pinales; family Pinaceae; genus Pseudotsuga; species Pseudotsuga menziesii. The sequence goes on along the minus strand of LPNX011037885.1, from coordinate 39,952 downwards.
GAACTGAGTTCTCATCTGGCTCAACAGCCTAATATATATGATTACAAAATAGTTACAAAATAACTACCCATCGGTTCGGTGAATTGACGCGACCTTAGGTGGCCGACCTAATCTCTAGTTTAGTCGGCTGACCGACTTATTCGGTTGATCGACTAAGTCGGCTCATCAACTAAGTCAGATAATCAACTAAGTCAGCTATCATTCAATTCGACTTATCGACTCGCTCCTTCTACAATCATGCAAAAATTTTAATACCTCTTATAAATGATGCAAATGTTCCTTCCATGTTTTACTGTAAATAAGAATGTCATCAAAGAAAACTAGTACAAACTTACGAAGTTGCTTGTGGAATATATTGTTCATGCATGATTGGAATGTGGAAAGAGCATTTTCCAATCCAAAGGGCATGGAAACAAACTCAAAGTGACCATAGTAGCATCTGAAAGTAGTCTTTGGTATGTCTTCTTCCCTCATTCGAATTTGATGATAACCAGATCTAAGGTCAATCTTTCATAAGAACTTGGCTCCATGGAGCTCATTCATGAGCTCATAAATTCTTGGGATGGGATATCTATTCTTCACTTTCTTCTTATCCAAAGCTCTAAAATCAATTCACATCCTCAAAGTTCCATCCTTTTTCGTTACCATAACAACTGAAGAAGCATATGGGTTGGAACTAGGCCTTATGAGACCCAACTACAAGAGTTCTTTAATGGCCTCCTCAATCTCATCTTGAATCCTTTTTGGGTTTCTATAGGGCTTCATTTTGATAGGTTTTGTTCCTATCTCTAACACAATTATATGCTCCACCCCTCTATCTGGTGGTCTTCCTGGGGAAGGTCTCCAAAAACCCTCTCATACTTACTCAATAATTGTTCTATCTCCTTAGGATGCTTGCAAACCTTCAAGTGAGGTTTATAATATGTAATTAAACATTCACCACCCCATTCTATGTCTCCATGCCTCAAGATCGACCTCATACTGTGAGAGGACACCACTTGATTTGGGTAAGTGTGCATTCCCCTCAATAATATGTGTTTCCCTTTCGAAGTTTTGAACCTCATTTCAAGGACTTGATATTTCACTGTATGCTCCCCTAAATAATACAACCATTTTACTCCCAAAACCACATTTTCATAAGCCACATTCACTACATAAAAATTTTCAATGATAGTATGATTTCCTATAGTAACTTGAAGCTTTGGAATCCATTTAGTGCAGACCATAGAATTGTTACCTGGAATGATGACTGTGAAACCATAAAAAGTTTCATCTTGCAACTTTCTCCTCTACACTAGGGCTGCATATATGAAGTTATGAGTGGCTCAACCATCCACTAGAACTGCGAGATTTTGTCCTTGTATGTTACCCTTGAGCCTCAGGGTGTGGAATCTAGGTACATGTGAGAGTACTGAAATTTTTATTGTCCTAGGAGTGGGTTGTTATTATTATGTTGTATCATACCCCTCTTCTTGGGATTCAATTTATGCTTCCTCCTCCCCCCACCCTCTTCATCATCTTCAGATAAAAATTCAATGTAGTGTGCCTTCCCCTTTGCACACTTATGTCCTAGAACCCAAGGTTGTAGGCATGTGAAACATAGCTTCTTTCTTCTAAGTTCTTATTTGCTTGACCCTCCTTTATTTTATTTTTCAAATGATTATTTTTTCCTTGGTTTCTTACCTTCCTTGAACTTCAAATGGAAATTTGTCTTGGGGGGGTATTTGGTTCTTAGAAAGACATTCTGCAAATATCTTGTCAAATTCATGGCATCCTTCAATGTAGCTAGATTGTGGGATTTAACGAGTCCTCTCAAAGGTTCTATCTCCTTCAATAAATAGTAAAACCAACATAGCCATAGATACATCAGAAACCATTACTGAAATCTTTTTGAATTCTAACATATATGCTTCAGGAGTTCCAACTTGCTTCAATTGTGCTAGTTCTTTGAAAGGAAGTTCGAGGTCTTTCCTCTCAAAGTTGTCCATTAATGCATTGGAGAAACCCTCATAATATAAAATATGATCACGTCCCAAGATTCTAAGACCATGGAACCACCAATCACTAGCTTCCCCTTCAAGATGAAAAGTGGCCATTTTCAATGCATCTTCTTCAACCATAGGATTTAACTAAAAATACACACTTAATTTTTGCAACCAAGCACTAGCAGACATTTGGGAAGGACCATCAAAGGAAGGAATAATTACTTTTTCCATGGTATAATTTAATTAATGATTGAGAGAAGGTGCATTATTCCCACTTCCTCCTTTCTTAAAATGAAGAGAGGCCCTAATGAACTGATCAAAAGGTAGGACTTTCCTACTTTCATCACTTAGTTGTTGCCAATCATTTACTTCTTCCCTCACATCATAAGTAGTGTAAGGTCCCTCTCTGGACTCTAAAAAATTATTTATTGCAGGTCTGGTATGATTCCTAAACTCATCAGGTCAGCTATGAGGTCCACTATTTGAAAAAATGGCTTCCCCATTGGTCTTCTTCTCATCATGAGGTGAACTACTACTATTCCTAGGTGTTGACTTGCCCCCAAGTTGGATAGCCAACAATTCGAACCATTGCATAAGATGTTTGGTCATACCTTCAAGATATGACTTAATGAATGTTTTAAGGTCCTCATTATATTCATTGCTAGCCATATCTCCAAATCATGGTTCTCTTATAATCTCCCCGTACCTAGAATTAATTTCTTCACTTTCTTCTCTTCCACTGTTAATGTCTCAAGTCTCAGTTTATAATGGAGGAATTTAATCATATGGAGAGATGAATAGATAACTCCAACAGGTGATAATATCGTGCTCTAATACCACTGTAATGGCCCAATTCAAAAATTCCAAACTAAGGCAGAATTTGGAGAAAATTTGTCTTAACTAGTCTTGACTCTAGGGGTTTCGAATGGAACAAGAGGGTATCGAATTTGGTAGATACTGATATGGTGAGTATTATGACCACTCAATGGAATCTCATACCATTTTATGACAGGTTATAGATATCTATAACTCGATTTGGGGACATTGGAAAAAATGGTAAAATTACTAGTAATTTATGGTGTAATTCCCCCTAGGGTGTGAGCAGAATTGGCTTTCCAACTCCTATGTGACCCTCACAAATTATCAAACAGATTTTGGGAACTTATAATATACTTAATTTAATTTCAATTTTTGTGGTTAGGATTTCTGCAATGGATATGTAAATCTTCATAGTCGAATGCATAAATTCAATGATATTTGCTTAAGGGAAATGACATGTAATATCTTAAATTTGACTCATAAATTGTATATGTAATGGTTCATAATAGAGATAATGAATGTATAAAATTAAAATCATATCAATATCTCACTAACAGCATATAAAATCAGATCCAAGTTGCAACACAAATCAGATATACAACTCCATTGAAATGGGAAACCAACACATGGAAACCAGTCACACCATAACTTGGAAATGTGGACATTTGCATATGTATTTCTGATAATACAGACTTACATATAGGATGGGAGACATATTACAGACCCATAAACCATCCACTCATGCTTGGTTATCAACTGGACACAACAAGGCGCAACCACCATTCACACAAGTGCACCATCTTAGAGAAATATGGAAATATTGAAGTAGGGATTGAGAGAATGGGAGGAGAGATGGGTCATAAACAGTAGAATACTCCTATATGGAGTAAAAAAAATACATTAAGATCCAAATGAGAAATAATTTTGGCCTCTCCCACAACCAACTTGGATGAGAATCTCACTCTCTCTAAATTGGCTCACTAGCAGGGTAAGTGAGCACTCATCGTGCAATGGACAAGCTAGTGCTTTCCAAAATGCCAAAAGCCAATTCTAAAATGACTAAAATCCATTATTATTCCTCATGACATATTTTTATAACCATCATAATGTACTCCAAGTTCTAATTCCTTCCCATAGACTTCCTTCAACTCATCCATGATGTTTAGTAACCTCTATGACACTTGTCCTTCTCCTCAACCCTTCATCTTCCTCCAAATCCGAATTGTTGCCACCAAAACCTAAGTATGCCCTCTTGGAGGATATTTTTATCCTTGACATGTCATATTGTCATAGGTATGCAATCATGTCTGATTTTTCATAGAATCTTCCATCATTGTTGTCATAAAACACAGGCAATCTCTCTCCAAGTGCCGCCTAGTTTCTTCCTAACCTCTTCCTCTTCCATGGGGAGTTATTCCTCTTCACCTATTCAAATAATTGGGATAATGATATGTTACTTGACACCTATTCACCTTCAAATAATGTTCCATTACTCATAATTTTGAAATTGGGGTTAATTCATGACATGTGTAAGGAAGAATCTATCCACCAAGGTCTCCATGAACCTCCAAATCTCCTTGTGAAGCAATGCCACTTTATTTTCTCCATATTTATTATTTGTATGACCCAATTTAATGTGTAAATGAAAAACAAGGTTCTCTTGGGTCCCATAGCTCCCTTATTGCAAGATTTAATGCCTCCTCCCCAACCCAAGGAACTAGTAGGTGGGTGAAATATTGCTAATTAGTAGTCTCATTGGGATGGGGACATGACAGTAGAGAGGTGCCCTGAGGCGATGCACCATCAAGCATGATGTTTTTAGGTGAAATATAGACCTGGGAGTAATGAATGGATACACTACGTAGGTCTCAATTCCTATGAGCTGCATGATAGATGATTTTGAATCTCGCATTGTCTCTGAGTACTTGGATTCAAGAAGAAGCAACAGTAAAAAAACCACTATTGGATGATTAAAAATATGATGGGAATGCTAATGGAGGATCTGACCAAAAAATGGAGTGGATATAGGGATATGTTGCAAGGTATCAAGACTTGTTTGACTCAGACTTACGATCAGTTGCACAACCTGGATGCCAATTTTAGTTTGTGGCATCCATGGAGCAAAGGATTGAAGAGAGGTTTTGGAAGGCTTTTTTTTTGCGAAGTTTTACATAGTTTTTAGCACGATGTCAAAACCCAATCTTATTTTTTAAGAGGTTTTAGATAGCAATCATTAGCAAATATGTATGACGATTTGGTGGATTATGAAGTAGAACCTATTCAATAGGATATGTTCAGCACGGTAGAGGATATGCGGAGGGCAGGAAGTGGTGTCACACCTCCCAAACCACTGATGACATAGTCGAAGGCTAAATTTACTCATCTGTGTGAAAACTTTCCTGAGGGAGATGACAGAACCATGATGACCAAGAAGTCAAAAGACAAAGGTATGAGGACCAAAGGAACTTACCTAGAGTTGGTCGTAGGAAAATATTTCCATATCATAGACATTCTGAATTATCTAAAATTTACGCTAGTAGGGAGATTTTGTGGTAAAATCATAGGTAATTCATCATTGGCAGCATAGATAGAGAGAAATTAGAGTCCAATTCTGGGATACACCCCCCATTTCCATGTTTTACCCAAAGTATGGTTCTTATCCAAGATAGCGAAGGAGGAGGATAGCATGTTGTTGCTAAAACAAAGTTGGAATTAGGGACCTTCAGGTCTCCTCCTAAGGAAATGGCATATAAACTTTGATGTCAGAAGGGAACTATGATAACATACAGCAAGTGTGGGCGATTTTACCCAACCTGCCAATGGTATTTTAGCAATAGCACATCTTAGAAGCAATAGTAAATAAAATTGGAAAGTTTATCAATCTTGAGGATGACTGGGCAAGCAAGATAGACAGAAGATGTGTGCAGAAGATGTGTGCAGAAGATGTGTGCGGATACTAGTGGAATTAGACATGAGAGAAGGTTTGTTTAAGGAAATCATGATCAAAATGCATGGGAGAGCCTAGACTCAGGAAATTGATTGCTGGATGTTGTCATTTAGATGCTTCAATTGCAGACAGGTTGGTCGCATTCAAAAACACTACCCTATGATTACAGGAGTTCAGATGGAATATGTATATAAAAAAGTCTGGGTTAAAAAGATGAATAATTAAGGAAGGTATGCTCACACAAAGACTGGGCCTGAAGATAGGAAAATGGAGGCGGAGGTGGTAGAAAGTAATCTCAAAGTAGACGAATAATAGAAGATCAAGCTCCAACCAACTTCAAATGTTATTCATATGGGTGACAACATGGCTGGTCCCAGCAATACAACATCGACCAAAGGTAATAATATTCTTGTTTTTTATTTATCTATAGTTTTTGTGTCAAATATTGTTATGGTAGAAGGTTCTATGGATAAGGGTGACAAATCATCAGAGGAAATAATGGAAGAAGTGAAGGTACCCATTAGAACAGAACAGTCCAGCTCAAGAGAAATAAAGGGCTATGATTTGAGGCCCAGAACAAGGAAAGAGGACAATTCTTTCTCTACTGGGGGTTTATGTTGAATTATTGTAACTTCGAAGTGTATTGTACCCCCGATTTTCCTATCGGGAGAATCATTTAGTATTTCATTATACCCCGATGTTCCTATCGGGAGAATCATTAAATCATGTAGAGTCATGAGAAAAAACCATCCGTTGTAAGTCGGGTCATTAGCACCCTCATTAATATAATATTAAGTTGTTTGAGTCTTCCCAGCGAAGTCGACCCAGTCAATTTTAGTGGGGCCGACTTGGTTGAGTGAAAAATCAAGTGAACGGAAGAATATAAATAGAGGTGAGGCACTCCTCATTAGAACACACTCACTCACTTATGAGGTGCATAGGAGAGAGAGAGAGAGATAGAATAGAAGGAGGAGAACACCCAATTTTGGGTTTTTATTTTATACATCTTATACATAGGAATTTTTTGTTGGGTTTTCTTCACCATGAGGGTTTCCCAGGATAAATCCTTCTATTCTTTTGTGTGGTTGTGATTGTCTATCTTTCAGTGATCTTTTGGCTTATGGCTATGCTGTTATGATGTTAAATGTTATAATATCTAAGATTACCATTAAAAACTTAACATGGTATCAAAGCCACCCCGAAATAATTCATTGTGCAGCTGAAACAGTGCTACAGCTACATCTATTAAAGATTAGGGTTTCATACTTGAAAACCCTAAAATACTAAAACTAGTAGTTTTGGTAGATTTGCTATATCTCAAGATTGGAGAAGGCTCAGGAGCTGAAACATTCACAGGCCGAAGATAAATTCCTTATATACCCTTTGTAAATGTTTCAGCCTCATATTCTCTATATTATGGGAGATATGATTCCTCCAAGTTAGGGTTCCAGCCTCTCCCAGGATTCAGCCTTAAACAGGTGACCTAGGGAGAATCGCTATATCTCTGGCTATGAAGGTACAAATGAAATTTCGCAAGATGTTCCATAAAGGGAATAGACTTTACTTTATGTGGTAAAAATTTCATACCCCGAAGGTGAAGTAGTGACATGTGGCATTCTATACAAGTACACTCTTCTAAACAGTCTTGAAATAAATCACCTTGGGAAAATGCGCATAAGTTCCAATTGGTGAAACCAATTCTGCTCAAACCTATGGTGTTAGAAAGAGGATAGATGAGGCTACGTTAGTGAGAAATTTTAGACATAGGGGAGCAGTAAATGGAGATACCATAGAAAAAATATCAGAAATTTCTATAGAAGAAATTGAAGAAAACTAGGGCATCAGATATTTTGCAATTATGATCATAGTTTTGGGAAAATGAATATGATGCTCAGCTCACCTTCAGGAGGCACATCTTTCTATCCAATTAGATCTGAAATATTCCAAGTTTTGAAAATCAGGTTTTCTCTGACAAACCCTAGATCAACCAAATCCAAAACCAGGATGAACACCTCAAACCGGTAAGAGCTAATCTTTTGCTATTTAGATTTGAGGTTCTCATTTCAAAATGACCTAGCACACCAACTTGATGACAAGCTTGGTGAAGCTGAAAAATTTAGAGCATGGAAGCATAGGATTTCACTAGTTCTTGAAAAAATGAATTGGACACCTCCATAAGTGGAGAGGTTCCAATTCCAAAGGGAGATGAGACTAAAGCCTTACAGAAGAAGAAGTTGGTCAAGGCCAAGAAGATCATTGTTGATTGAATCAAGGATCACCTTATACTACAAGTGTTTTCTCTAAAGACACCTAAAGAGATTTGTTATTCCTTGACCAAGCTATTTTAAGGGAAGAACATAAATTGAAAGATGACTTTGAGAAACTAGTTGAAGAATGTAAATATACAGAATGCAGATACCATACAGTCATGCTTTACAAGGGTATCTTAAATTAAAGAACAACTTGAAGCAGTGGATGAAGAAGTAGAGAATGCAGAAATTGTGATGACCACCTTGAATGGCCTCCCAGGATCATGGGATTCAATCATTCAAGGAATGTGTGCCATAAGGAATTAATTACCTTCAGGAGACTCTGGGAAGAGTGCACACAAGAAGAAACTCGACTCATAATAAGAGAAGAGAAGATGGGAGCAAATGAAGATCAAGCGCTCACGATTCAAAGAAGATCCCTCAAGCGATGAGGAATATGAAGAACTCAATTCTTGAATAACCTCTTATCCATATTAGAATTTGGATAAGAAATGATGATGTCATGAATGAAGAAGAGGATGAAGCAGAAGGATCAAGAAGGATTCTACTCACAAAATGAATAAAAGATAAGTATTCAATTGCCATTTCATGATATTGTTTTGTTATGCATTTGTTTATATTCAGTTGATGTGTTATGCATGATGGAATGTTTGCATTAATGATAGTATACTACTAATATGCATGTGATGGGTAAGTAGCTCATGGTGCTATACAACTCTCCATTTCTACTTATCTAGAATGAAATTTCTTTGTTGGCATATTGGATTAGTGAACAATCTCAATGATGTCATGGTAGAGATGGAAGGCATCTAGAAAGTTTCTGTGAGATATGGATGAATGTTGTATTGGATAAAATAGTTGCGTAAATATATATTTATGCATAAGAATTTTCCATTATGAATATGCCTTATGAAATGTTTCTAACCATACAACTAATGGATTTGACTTGTAGGAAATATCTTGTACAATCCCCTACAAGAAAAGAAGGATGAGACTTGTTCCGAAGAACAAGTGACGATAGTTAAAGAAATAATACAAGATGAAGAATAATATGACAATACTTTCAAAGAAAGAAAGAGGTCTGAGACACAGTGCAATTATGTGACACTGTTGAGCGACATCATTGATGCAGAACCTTCCAACTATGAAGAAATAGCCAAGAAGAAAGGGAAGTAGTGTACCAGTTCAAGAAGAATGATGTCTAGGATGCGGTATCGAGACCTGAATGGAAGTTTGTAGTATCCTCCACAAGGATAAGAAAGAATCCCAAGGAATTTTCCAACTATGTAGCTTTGATGTGTGATCTTGTAGATCAAGAACCTACAAACTATGAAGAAGCTGTATAGAAGAAAGAATGGGTAGAAGCAATGATGGAAGAATACCAATCTATAATGAAGAATGATGTCTGGGAAATAGTTCCCAAAACAGAAGGAGAGAGTGTAGTATCCTCCAAATGGATCTACAAGATAAAACATGCAGCTAATGGAAGTATAGAGAGTACAAGGCAATATTTGTGGCTAGAGGTTTTTCTTAGAAAGAGGGAATTGATTATGAAGAAACATTTACACCAGTAGCATGGTATACTTTGATTAGAGCTATCATGGCACTTGCATCCATGATGAAGTGGGACTTACTCCAGATGGATGTGAAAACAACCTTCCTAAATGGTGTGATTAAAGAAGAAGTATATATAGAATAGCCACAAGGATTTGATGTTGAAGATAGATGGACTCACGTATGCAAGTTGAAGAAGGCCCTGTATAGCCTCAAGCAGGATCCTAGAGATTGGTATGGAAGGATAGATAGTTTCCTGATGAACTTGGACTTTACCAAGAGTAAAGTCGATCCTAACCTTTACTACAAGTTTATAGAAGATGAACTTGTCATACTATTATTGTATATGGATTACCTATTTCTGACAGGGAATGAGAAACAGATTGTAGAATGCAAGAAGAAGCTCGCTGAAGAATTTGAGATGAAAGACCTTGGGTTAATGCATTATTTCCTAGGTCTAGAGGTATGCCAGAACTCGAAAGGAATATTTCTCAACCAGGGAAAGTATGTAGTGGAAATCTTGAAAAGATTTGATATGTTGGAAAGTAAATCCATGGACATGCCCATGGATACCAACCTGAAGTTGATGACTGATGAATCATCAAAATTGGTGGATGTGACTCAATACAGACATATTATTGGGTCGTTGATGTATGTAACAAATACCAAACCAGACATTTGTTTTGCTGTGAACACCCTGATTCAATATCTAGTTCAACCTAGACGTGTTCACCTAATAGTTGCAAAACATGTGATGAGATATCTGAAAGGGACTATAGAATTTGGTCTATACTATGATGGAAACCATGATTACAGATTGTATGGCTATACAGATGCAGATTGGGTTGGAAGTGTCTCAAACAGAAGAAGTACTTCAGGTGGATGTTATAGTCTGGGGTCTGCTATAATTTCATGGTTTAGCAGGAAACATTCTAGTGTTTCTCTTAGCACGGCTGAAGCAGAATATATAGCAACTTACTTTTCTACTTGTGAAGCCATATGGCTTTGAAAGTTGATGTCAGGTTTATTCAACCTGGAGTTAGATACCACCATGATTCTATGTGATAACTAGAGTTGTATAAAGATGGCGGAGAACCCATTGTTCCAGGATAAGTTGAAGCACATAGAAATTTGGTATTTCTACATTTGAGATATGATACAGAAGGGAGCCATAAAACTCCATTATGTGAGTACCGATGAACAAGTTGTTGATGTGTTGATGAAGCCTCTGTCTCGAGTAAATTTCAAATACTTTTGAGACAAGATTGGTGTTGTTCAGAAAATACCTTCCCTGAAAGGGGGAGCAGTGATGTTGCAGTGGAAGTGTATCATCCCTGGACATTTGTACTAAAGTGATCCATAGACTTATGTCTCTGAGAAAGAAGAAGGATTGTATCATCCCTAAACATTTGTTCAGAACAGATCCAGTGACTTCGATCCTTGAGAATGTGGTGGGATTGTATCATCCCTGAACTTTTGTTCATAATGGATCCAGTGACTTTGGTCCTCGAGAATGTGGTGGGGTTGTATCATCCCTGGACATTTGTCCTAAACTTTATCCGGTGGATTCGGTCCTCGAGAATGTGGTGGGGTTGTTTCATCCCTGGACATTTTTTTGAAACTGTATCTGGTGGCTTCGGTCCTCGAGAATGTGGTGGGGTTGTATCATCCCTGGACATTTGTCCTAAACTATATCCGATGGCTTCGGTCCTCGAGAATGTGGTGAGGTTGTATCATCCCTGGACATTTTTTTGAAACTATATCTGGTGGCTTTGGTCCTCGAGAATGTGGTGAGGTTGTATCATCCCTAGACATTTGTCCTAAACTGTATCCGGTGGTTTCAGTCCTCGAGAATGTGGTAGAATTGCATCATCCTTGGAATTAGTCCTAAAGTGATAGGGAGTGATTATCCCGTAATTGTATCCGGTGGCTTCGGTTGTCGAGAATGTGGTATGATTGTATCATCCCTGGACTTAAATCCAAAAGTGATCTGAAGACATTCATCTTGCATTGCAGGTTGTTGCTAATGATGATGATGTTACTAATAGAAAGATCAGAGTATGATGATGTTGATCATTACTGATCGAAAGATCAGAGTGTGATGATGATGTTGTTAATCGAAAGATCAAATTGTTGCTGATGATGATGATGTTGTTGATCAAAAGATCAAATTATTGATGATGATGTTGTTGATCAAAAGATCAAAGTATTGATGATGATGTTGTTGATCGAAATATCAAATTGTTGTCGATGATGATGATGTTGTTGATCGAAATATCAAAGTATTAATGCTGATGTTGTTGATCGAAATATCAAAGTATTGTTGATGATGTTTCTCAAAGTATTGTTGATGATGATGATGATGATCAAAAGTTCAAAGTATTGTTGATGATGATGTTTTTTATTGAAAAATACTAAAATGTTGATGATGATGTTGTCAATCGAGAAGATTGAAGTTCCACTACAAAGGATCGAGAAGATCGAAGTGCTGCTACGAAGGATCGAAAGATCGAAGCGTTGTGGCAAAAGGATCAAGTGATCATGTGATGCAGAAGATGAAGAGTAACTATTCCAAGTTAATGATTATGGAAAACTTCCTGTGACGTATAGATTTATCACCCTGATGTTGTTGTAGATGCTCTCTCTCCTTCTCCTGCTATTGTTCTTGTTTTTGTTGTAGAATACCCTTCTCGTTAAGGGGGAGTGTTGAATTATTGTAAATTCGAAGTGTATTGTACCCCAATGTTCCTATCGAGAGAATCATTTAGTATTTTATTATACCCGGATGTTCCTATTGAGAGAATCATTAAGTCATGTAGATTCATGAGGAAAAACCCTCCATTGTAATTCGATTCATTATCACCCTCATTAATATAATATTAAGTTGTTTAAGTCTTCCTGGAGAAGTCGGCCCAATCAATTTTAATGGGGACGAATTGGTTTAGTGGAAAATCAAGTGAACGGAAGAATATAAATAGAGTTGAGGTGCTCCTCATTTGAACACACTCACTCACTTGTGGAGCGCATGGGAGAGAGAGAGAGACAGAACAGAAGGAGGAGAACAACCAGCTTTGGGTTTGTCTTTTATACATCTTATATAGAGGAATTTTTTGCTAGGTTTTCTTCCCCATGAGGGTTTCCCAAGCTAAATATTTGTGTTCTTTTGTGTGGTTGTTCTTGTCTATATTTCAGTGATATTTTGGCTTATGGTTATGCCCACGGTCACATACAAAAATCAATAGTTGGATGCAAATCCTTTCTAAATAAGGTGCAGTTACAAGCGGCCAGAGAAATTATGGAGGGAAATCAATCTACCATAGGAAGGGATCTTAGACTGAAAAAATCCCCTAACAAGGGTCCTTAATGCTTGTCATTTCTTATAACATGAGGGGGATAGGAGGGGCATCCAAATTAACAGCCCTCTGTAGGTTAATAGAGTTAAAAAAGCCAAAAATGTTATCAATTCAAGAAACAATGACGGACGAGGAGAGAGAAAAAGAGGTAATGAGGGTATTTCTGAAAGACTAGCGGATGGAAACAATTGATGCAGATGGTCACTCAGGAGGCCTACTAACATCTTAGAGTCCAGACATAATATTTCATGCTAAATCTGAGTACAAGGATGCACTAGGTACTGAGTTGGAAGACCCAGAAACTGGGACACAGTTTTACTTTCTAAACATGTATGGCCCATTCTATGACAGAAGGAAATATTGGGAAATCCTAAGCAGTGATGGAGGATTCAAACATGACAACTTGATACTGGTAGGGGACCTTAATCTAACCTTGACTATGAGATAAGTATGGGGAAAAATGCACGGTCGGATATGATAGCTAATTTTTTCAGCTCTTTGTTTGAACAAAAGAAGCTAATAAACCTCCAACTAATTTGATTGGAACCCACTTGGAAAAATATTAAAGGAGGGGATCAAGCAATCTCAAAGATATTGGACAAATTCTTACTTTCCAAAGGTATGTTTCAAGATCAATTGGTGCTAAAATATACATTGGATATAGTTGGACTATCGAATCATGAGCCTATTATACTATATATTACCAACCATGAGGAAAAACCTCCATCTCCATTCAAGTTTAACCCAGTTTGGATAAAAGATGAAGATTATCGGGAGATGGTTAAGGAAAATCGGAAGCCCTTAGAGATTCAGTACTCCAAAAGTTGAATGTTTCAAATGATGGAGAACCTAACAACAATTAAGAAACTTTCGAAGGAATGGAGGAAAAAACAAAGAGATTTAGAATAGAAGGAGCTGAAAGAATCAGAGAAGAAAATTCAAAACCTTTACAACACTAACACCATAGCGAATTTCTCTTCAGCAAAATTGCAACTTTTAAAAAATGAAGAAAAAAGCAAATCCTACTCCTAGATCATGAAGAGAAACTCTGTCAACTTAAGAGCAGAGCCCTATGGTTAGAAGTTAGGGACAAGAACACAAAATATTTTCATCATTTTGCTTCACAGAGGAAAAGCATCAACACCATCTTAGAGATCAAGGATGAGGAAATAGGAACAGCTCAAAACTTTAAAGACAAGGAAAAAGAAGCCTGTAAATCATTTCCAAAAAATATTTACAGCCCCACCAGGGTGCCCTATCTATGAAATCTTAGAAGTACTTAATTTGTTCGCTTGTTTAATTACAGAGGAGATGAAACAAGATATATTGGGAGAGGTGACAAAAGAAGAGATCAATAAAATTGTACACTCCTTTCAAAAGGTAAGAACCAAGGGCCATATGGGTTTACCCTATATTTATTCATAGGTTTTTAAGATATGCTGATGAGTGATATTCTGAAGGTTGTTAGAGAATCACAGAGGACAGGAAAATTATTAGGGGCAATGAATTCCACCTTCATCACTCTTAAACCAAAAAATAGAGAGGGGAAACTTTTGAGGACTTCAGACCTATCTCTTGTTGCAATGTGATCTGCAAAATCATTGCACAAAGACTTAAACCCATCCTGAGTCAGTTCATAACAAAAGAAATTTTTGTATTTTTGTTTAATAGGCAGATCCATGATCTGGTGTCACTAGAACAAGAGACATTACACTCCATCAAGAAGGAAAAGCAGTCGACATTTGCACTGAAAGTAGACCTATCCAAAGCATATGATAAACGCCACAGTGGTCATGGACGCCACAGACTACCCAAAAAAAATGCTACAACACCTAACAAAAAGTGGCTTCTATAAAGAACTAAGAAGAGACCGAACCACCAAAATAACAAAGGAACTCATAAAATCATTAGATAGATCCTCGCTCAACGTGGCAACTAAGAAGAAACTCCATCCAAAAAATTCTATTATACCCAGGATTTATGGGCTTCCAAAAATCCATAAAAACGGTGTTCCATTAAGACCTATAGTTAACACCATAGGATCACCTACCTATCAATTATCCAAATACCTGGAAAAAACCCTAAAACTGCTAACCAGGAACACATTCTCTTATATCAAAGACTCTTCCTCCTTTGTGAATTAAATTAAAAACTTATGCCTATCTAAAGAGGACATCATAGCAAGCTTTGATGTGGTATCCTTATACACAAATTCACCATTGATAGAAGAAATTTAAATAATAAGGGAGACCACAAATGAGTAAATTGCATATCTTGTAAAAAATTGTTTGAAATCTACCTGCTTCTCTTTCTGTGGAAAAATTTATGAACAAATAGATGGTGTAGCAATGGGATCTCCATTATCCCCAATAGTAGAAAACATATACATGGAACACTTTGAAAATAAATCCATCGATTCATATCCCATGAAACCAAGTGAATGGAGAAGATTTGTAGATGACACATATTTTATATCACCCCATAGCAGAGAAAACCTAGACAAATTCTTCACACACTTAAATATATTATCAAACCACATAAAGTTCACCATGGAAATCCAAGAGAGTGGTATCCTTCCTTTTCTGGATGTCCTCATCACAAAAAAAGGTGATGGCTCCCTCACTCATCAAGTCTACCACAAAAAAACCCACACAGATAGATACCTACATGCGGAGTCACACCATCATCCCTCTCAAAAACTAGGCATCCTCACAACCCTCGCCACCTAAGCAATAAGAATCTATGATGAAGAAAATATTAATGACGAATTAAAACACCTATCTAAAGTAATGCAAATCAATGGGTATAACATAAAGGACATAAAAAAAGGCTTTTAAAATATCCCAAGAATCAAAGAATAAAAATAATAAACAAAAACAAGGCTACTCCAAAATAGAAAGTATTCCCTATGTTCATGGTATTTCAAAAAAAATTGCTAATGTGTTAAAAAGAAAACAAATTAAGACAGTATTTCGTCCTCAAAATTAACTAAGAAACATTTTAGATAAAGCAAAAGACAACATCAACCCCATGCAAAAAAAGGGTGTCTAAATGGTACCCTGCTAGTGCGATGACATATACATAGGAGAAACTGGTCGCTCTATACAAATCAGACTAAAGGAACATTGTGCCGATATAAAACATGAAAGAAATAAATAAGCATTAGCGGAACACTCTTTAAAAACAAAACACCAAATATGCATGGAGGATGCAAAATTCATAGCATTGGAAGATCATTACAACGAAAGGAAAATAAGAGAGGCTATCAATATTGAAAAACACATTAAAATTTTAACAAAGATGATGGGTTGATATTATGCAAATCCTAGAAACCAATAATACATTCCCTTCAAGAAAAAGAAAAAGAAAATACTAATGGTCGACCAAAACAGGAAATGGCTGAAAACAACTATTTATCCAAAAGAAATAACCTAGATTCCATTGAGACACCACACTCCTGATGATGGACTCAGTTTACAGTCTGAAACGTACGTAGAGATTGAAAAACTATACGTATGGTTTCCTACTGTCTCCACTCATATGATAGAGTTAGATGGACTTTCATTCATCTGCTCTTAATTCAGATAGGAATGCTAATAGATATGGTGGAGTGGATTTTGGGATGCATTTAGTCAACTTCATTCGCGGTCCTTATAAATGGATCCCCATCCAATTTCTTTCTCCTAACCATAGGTTTAAGGCAGCAATGCCCCCTTTCTCCATTCAACTAAAACCAAATGCTTACTCTTTCCAGTATTGGACTTGGCTTTACAAAAACATTGAGAACGGAGTTTCTATGTGGACAAATCGCTTTCTTTCAAGGGGAGTGTGATTAGTCCTTTTGAAAGAGGTAATACGGAGCATCCCAGTCTATTGGGCCTCAATTTCATACATTCCAAAAGGGATACTAACAAAAATTAGGAAAAAATGCCTACCTTTCCTATGGATAGCAAGCAAAAAAGAAGAAGGAATTCCATTAGTGAAATGGACCATTTTAGTCCTCTCAAAATCCAAAGGAGGTTGGGGAATCAAGAATCCTGACCTCTTTTGCAAAGATTTAGCGGTTAAATATTTGTCGAAAATGGTGGAGAATCCTAATTCACTGTGGGGAAAAACAATGAGAGTGAAATATTGTCCAAAATACTCAATAGAGGAATGGTTCATACAGTCAGTCAAATCACAAAAAGGAGGATCATTATGCTGGAAGGTTTTTGTTGTTGATTTTCCTTTAGTAGGAAATTGGGTTGCATGGAAAATTGGACACGGTAGGAGAATCAAAATTGGTGAGGACCCATGGGCAAGCTCAAGAGAAAAATTCAAATTGTCAAAACAACTCATTTCATAGCTAATGGAAAGAGAAATAAGACTATTAGTAGATGTGTGCGCTCAGACTGAGGATGATCAGAGAGGCACAGTTTGGAAAACAACTCAGGACCTGGGGCTCACTGGAGATTAATAAGCATAATGGAACAGCTACATATTTCAGCTCAGGGCTAGCTTCATTCACCTAGGAGAGGAGCGGGACAAATTAATTTGGATATGGAATAGGAAGGATGGTAAATTCTTAGCGAAATTGAGATATGAAGCAGCAAATCAATTAGAGAAACAATTGGAAGAATATTGGTGGTGTTCAAAAATATGGAAAATTTAGGCTCCCCTTAAAGTAATTTTAGCTCTGTGGCTAGCGTTGAATAACAAATTGTTGACTTGGGAAGCACTACTCAAATGAGGATTCAATGGGACTGGTTTTTGCTTACTGTGCAAAGATGAAGGAGAAACAAACTCACACATTTTTTTCACTTGCACTTATGCAGGAGCAGTGTGGAAACAAGTCAGCTACAATCTGGATCCCTATACAAATCCAAAAGAGGATGTTCTTTAGAGTACATAATGAAAAATTGGTGGAGAAATGAGAGGGTACGTACCCAAAAAGCACTCCCAGCTCTATTTGTTTTTACCATTTGGGAAATAAGAAATGGAGTTGTTTTCAAAGGCGCATGGAAACCTATAGAAATAACAGTCAGTGTGCTCTTGCAAAAGCCGATGGAGCATCAAGTAGTGCCAAATCTAAAACCAAGAAGAGTGCTCAAAGCTCCGAAAATAGATATAAACAGTCCATGGGGTTTCTTTGATGGAGCAAGTCAATGGGAACCTCCATTGGGAGGTGTTGGAGGCATTTTATATCTCAATAAGGAAACAAAATTTGAGATAACCTTCACACCAGGGCAAGTCACAAACAATAATGTGGAACTAGTAGCTCTATGGATAGTCCTCCGATTGGCACTAGAAAAACAAGTTCGTAATTTACAACTCTTTGGGGACTCAAAGATGACTATAGATTGGGTGAATGGAAATATAGAGATAAATGTTCCACATCTCCAACATTTGTTGAGAACAATAAGAGAACAAATGGCATCTTTTGAGTCAATAACTTTTCACCACATTTACAAAGAGTTAAATTTTGAAGTCGAAAAGCTCTCTAAATTGGCTCTTGCTCTCCCTCCAGGATTAATGGAGGGGAAAGAAATTATAAATAACCAAATTTTGAATCAATATGTAAGCTTTTAATACATGGGAAGCAAGCAAATAGGACATTGGGATCCTTTTTGTTGATAAAAGAAGCCCATAATAGAAGAAAATTTGAGGTGATTTTGATGTACTTTATGTATGCTCCTAGAGGGCAGCTTATGTTTATTCAATAAGAATAAAGTGATTTTTTCCTTGGTAAATATATAGATAGATAGATAGATAGATAGATAGATAGATAGATAGATATATAGATATATCAATGTAACCTTATTAAAGTTTTCTGTAGGGATAGAGATTGGGGAGATTGTGCATATTCAATAGCCTTATATTAAAACATTAGAAGAAATAAAAAATTTCATTGTGTATATTCGTCTGTGGGTGGGTTGTTGAGCATTCATCTTGTGGAGTTGAAATGAGTAACAATTCAAATGTTCCAACACCCAAGACAAAAAGAGATCACCTATTGTAAAATAAATCTAAATAGTGCAATGATTAATGACAGAGATGCTTTAATATTAAAAATATAATAGGAATAGTAATGATGATTAATCAGAGAGAAGTTTTAATATTTAAAAATTAAATTATTTTGAAAATTTATTATTAAATAGAGTATGTGTGTGTGTGTGTGTGTGTCTGTGTGTGTGTGTGTGTGTGTGTGTCTGTGTGTGTGTGTGTGTGCGTGTGTTTAACAGAAACGGTTGTGATTTTTTTTATTATAAGAAAAAGAATGTGAATACAAAAAACAAAGCGGATTGTCCCCTTATCAAGACATCATCTCTTTCTCCTTGATCCTCCTTCTCTAGCTTATAGTTGTCATGGATATTTCATATGCTATGAGTGCTATATCTTCTTACAAATTGCCCAAACAATAAAATGTAGAAACAAAGCATTATAAAAACAAATCAAAAATTAAGGTATCCAAACTTTTTCGTTGATGACACTATCCTTTTCCAAGACACCGCAGTTCAAACCAGACCCTTTATTTTCCATGTTATCCACCTGATGATTATGTCCTCTCAAAACATGCAAGAAGGTAATGGATTTGAATTCTTTGACTAAAGAGAGAAGCATATGATGCATATTTGTAGGAGGATTTTTCCAGACTCGGGAGATAATTCTTGCTTCCATGATGACAATTAAAGAGTCTCATATAATGTTCATTTCCTCAATCCCTATTTCTCTAGCCTATTAAACTAGTAGCAACAAGGAAGGTATTCATGCATGCAGAAGACTTAAATTAGGAAACCAGTCGTATTTAATTTACTTTTCCTAAGTTTACTTTGGAAAATAAATTAAAGTGATCTAAATTAACTTTAGTGAACCACTAGTTAAA
The DNA here is from genome assembly GCA_001517045.1 of Pseudotsuga menziesii. NCBI lineage: Eukaryota > Viridiplantae > Streptophyta > Pinopsida > Pinales > Pinaceae > Pseudotsuga > Pseudotsuga menziesii. The sequence continues at coordinate 20,162 of LPNX011037885.1, read as the reverse complement.
GTGAAAGTGAAATTAGGGTTTTCTCTTTACCACTAATTAAAGTGAAAGTGAAATTAGGGTTTTTGCTTTACCTAAAGTTATAAAAGAGAGATCAATTGGTGGATAGAACACACACTTGTATTCCGACAGAGACAAGATACAGACAGGGAGAGAAAGTCAAATAGAGGATTTCACTGAGAAGACAGAGGAGTGAGCAACAGGATCATCGATCTTTGTACAGCTGGGACATACACTCACACAGGAGGGTGTTGAGGTTTAGCTAGGATTTACCCAGTGATTTTGCTAGGTGTTGCATTCGCCAGGTTTGGGTGAATTTGCAGTGATTGCAAAAGTTCCATATTTTCTTATAATAAAATCTATATCTGACTATTGCACCGGTTTTCCCATCTTGGGTTTTTCCAGGGGTTTCCATACCCAAAATAATAGTGTCAATTTTGTGATGTGATGTTGTGATTTATTTCTCAGTTTTATATTTCACTGCACACTGTAAAAGATATTCTTGTGTGGTTATTAGTTGATATTTTGCATGCACTGCTTATCCCTAGTTGAATATTAAACGAAAATTTACATGGTATCAGAGGTCTAGTGAGCTAAAGCTGAGAGATTTGCAGCATCAGTGATAGATCAGGGGTAGATTTATAGGAAGACACAAACCTAGACTTCCAGATCTAGGGTTTGACAAGTACACTTCACTATGGTCATAGTTGAGAGTTGAGGATAGACTCCAGTGTGCTCAAAAGTTTCCTACATGGAAAGAAAGGATCACAAGGATCCTGGACATCAATGATGCATGGGAGCACATTGAATCCATGAAGCTTGGACATTGAGGATCCATGCTTATTATCATGGATGGAGTGAAGGAAAATATAGTCCCTCACATTTCTGGTAAGAAGACCGCATTAGAAATGTGGAAGGCTTTGGAAAATCTGTACCAGAGCAAGAATGAGAACCAGAGGATGGTGTTGCAAGAGAGGATGCGCAACACCAAGATGACCAAAGGAGAAGGAGTGGTGCCTTATCTCATGAGGCTCACATAGATCAAGGATGAGCTTGGAGTTGTTGGCTCTAAGACTGATGATGAGGAGCTGGTTCGGATAGCCCTCAATGGCTTCTCTAAGCAATGGGACACCTTTGTAAAAGGTGTTGTGGCTAAGGAGAAGCTCCATGATTGGCAGAGACTATGGGATGACTTTGTTCAGGAGGAGACCCACATGGGTTAAGGATCAGGCTCATCCAATAGTGCACCACATATTGTGGATGAGGAGGCTTTAGCCCTTACAGGGAAGAGTAAGAGGAAGGCAAAGAGGAAGAAGGATGGTAAGAAGAACCTTAATGTATCAAAGGTCAAGTGTTTTATCTGCCACAAGGAGGGACACTTTGCTTCCCGGTTCCCAAAAATGAAGAAGAAGAGTAACACTCATATGGCTGAATCTGTAGAGGTGGATAAGTTCAGCAGGAACTTTGATGAGGAGTTTTGCTTGATAGCTTACATGACAAGCACCACAAGGAGCAGTATATGGTACATTGACAGTGGAGCATATAGTAACATGACTGGACATAAGAGATTATTCAAAGACTTCTAGGAGGGTGGAAAAGGGATCCACACTGAGCTAGGTGACGATGCACAGTATCAAGTGCAGGGAGTTGGCACTGTTTCATTTGAGAGGGAGTCTAGAAAACCCCTTAGTTTTTTTGATGTGTTATATGTTCCAAGACTAACCAAGAACCTTATATCAGTCTCCACTCTAGAGGACAAGGGATATCAGGTGAAGTTACATGACCATAGAGTGTATATCAGGCCCAAGGGGTCAGATAGGAGCTTGGATCGAGTGATTGGCAGAAGGAGCGGGAAAGTGTACAGATTACACTTTCATTCTGCAAAGGCTCTAGTCAGCAGCAGTAGTAGCAATCAGGGTGAGTTGTGGCATATGAGGATGGCACACTTACACCATGGAGCACTAAAGCATTTGAGACAGGTAGTCATTGAATTTCCTCAGGTACAGGAGAAAAAGAATAACCACTGCAAGGGTTTTGCTTTGGGGAAGAACATCAGGAATCCTTTCCCACAGAGTGAGCACAAGTCTAAGGAGCCCTTGGACTTGGTGCATTCAGATGTATACAGACCTATGAGTTTCCATTCATTCAGTGGTTATAGTTACTATGTAACCTTCATTGATGATTATGCCAGGAAAACCTGGATCTATTTCTTGAAGGCCAAGTTAGAGGTCTTTGAGAGGTTCTAAAAGTTCAAGACTCTTATGGAGAACCAAACAGGAAAGAAGATTCAGGTGGTGAGGACAGACAATGGTGGGGATCAAGAAGGAGCACACTGTGCCCCATACCCCACAGCATAATGGAGTTGCAGAGCGAAAGAATAGGACTATGGTTGGAGCAGCCAAGGCCATGCTATTTGATCAGGGATTACCACTATTCCTCTAGGCTGAGGCATACAGGACTGCAGTATACATTCAGAGTAGGTGTCCCCACACAGCCTTAGGGAGGAAGACACCAGAGGAGGTATTCATAAGCACTAGGCCATATGTGAGTCACATTCACATATTCGGCAATGTCTTCTATTATTATGTTCATGCTGACAATAGGAAGAAGCTGGACCCTTCTAGAGAGAAGGGGTTACTTGTTGGTTACAATGAGATTTTGAAGGCATATAGAGTTTACATTCCTACTTGTAGGAGGATCATTGTGAGTAGGGATGTCCATTTTGATGAGGACAGGTCCTTACAAAGATCTCTGGACTTACCAGTAGAGAAGCATCCATCACAGGAGTCAAGAGTGAAGTTGGAGGAGCTAGATATACAGGTATAGGTACAGACATAGAGCATAGGTTCTAGTGGTCAGAGGGAGTCGGGTGGATAGGATCCTTCAGTCATTGACTTGAAGGATGAGATGCAGTAGGAGATAGATATCTAGTAGACAGAGTAGGTTGACACTAGGCCAAGGCCTAAGTGGTTTAGATCATAGTGAAAGATTCCAGGAACGTAGATCCTCCACAGACATCTTTTAGACAAAGTGTACCACCATGGAGGCTTAGTTATATGGCACTAATGACAGATTTGATTAACTCTAAACCTTCCAGCTTCAAGGAGGCTGCACAACATGATGTGTGGCAGGAAGCTATGGTTGAGGAGTGTGAATCCATTATGAAAAACCAGGTATGGTAGGTTGTGTCGAGGCCATAAGGGAAAAAGGTGGTGGGATCCAGATGGATCTACAAGGTGAAGAATGTAGTAGATAGAAGCGTCAAGAAGTACAAGGTGCGATTCATGGCAAAGGGGTTTTCACAGAAGAAGGGCATTAACTATGAGGAGACCTTCACCCATGTTGCAGCTAGGTATTCTTCCATTTGGACCATTATCTTACTAGCAGCTGAGATGGGTTGGCGTGTCCATTAGATGAACATCAAGACTACCTTCCTCAATGGAGTGATAGAGGAGGAGGTATATATTAAGCATTCAGAGGGGTTTGATGTGGAGAACAGGGAGACGCATGTATGCAAACTGCATCGAGCTCTTTACAGACTCAAGTAGGCACCTCGAGCATGGTACTCGAGGATTGACATCTATCTATGGGAGATGGGATTTCAACGAAGTGAGGCTGACCAAAACCTATACTTCTTGACAGATGAGGTGCCTCTCATACTGGTCTTATATGTGGATGATCTATTTTTGAAAGGAGATGAGACGTTGATTAGAGACTGTAAGTCCAACCTTACAGTAGAGTTTGAGATGAAAGAACTTAGGCTGATGCATTAATTTTTGGGCTTGGAGGTTTGGTAGAGAGATGGATGCTTCTTCATCGGACAGGGGAAGTATGCAGTGGATATCCTAAAGAGATTCAAGATGGAGGACTACAAACCTATGGCCATACATATAGTTTCCAACTGGAGGAAGATTGATGCATCAGGATCAAGCGGATTTGATCCTACTTTGTATCGCCAACTTATCGGATCGCTTCTGTATTTGGTCAACACTCAACCAGACATCAATTTTGTAGTCAAATATTTGAGTCAGTTCATGGTGAACCCTCGAAGAGTGCATTAAACGACTACAAAGCACATACTTCGCTACATTAGAGGTACAGTGGAGTATGGTTTGGTTGATGAGTGTAGGGGGAGTGTACAGTTAGCAGGTTTCATAGATGCTAACTGGGTAGGATGTGTATAGGACCAGAAGAGTACTTCAGGTTGTTGTTTCAGCATTGGATCAGGGGTTGTCTCTTGGTTCAGCAGGAAGCAGAAGTTAGTTTCATTGAGCTCGATAAAGGCCTAGTACATGGCAGCCAGCATGGATGCTTGTGAGGGTATATGGTTGAGGAAGTTACTTGCAAGGTTGTTTGAGTGTGAGCTATATGCTACAGTAGTTCACTGTGACAATCATAGTGGCATCAGGCTATCTGAGAATCCAGTGTTCCATGACCAAAGCAAACACATAGACATCATATACCACTTCTTAAGAGATTGTGTTCAACAGGGAACCATTCGGTTGGAGTACATACAAACATATGAGCAGGTGGCAGACATTTTCACCAAGGCACTTTATAGAGAGAGTTTTGTAAAGTTTAGGGATAAGTTGGGGTTGCTATCGAATCCCTTCCTCATTGAGAGCAAGTGTTAAACTATTAGCAACAAGGAAGGTCTTCCTGTATGCAGAAGACCTAAATTAGGAAACCAGTTGTATTTAATTTACTTTTCCTAATTTTACTTTGGAAAATAAAATAAAGTGATCTAAATTAACTTTAGTGAACCACTAGTTAAAGTGAAAGTGAAATTAGGTTTTTTTCTTTACCACTAGTGAAAGTGAAAGTGAAATTAGGGTTTTCACTTTACGTAAAGTTATAAAAGAGAGATCAATTGGTGGAGAGAATACACACTTGTATTTCAATAGAGACAGGATACAGACAAGGAAAGAAATTCAGACAGAGGCTTTTGTTCTGAAGATGGAGGAGCGAGCAACAAGATCATCGAGCTTCGTACAGCTGGGTTGTACACTCACACAGGAGGGTGTTGAGGTTTAGCTGGGATTTACCCAGTGATTATGTCGAGTGCTGCATTCACCAGGTTTGGGTGAGTTTGCAGTGATTGTAAAAGTTCCATATTTTCTCATAATAAAATCTATATCTGATTGCTGAACCGGTTTTCCCATATTGGGTTTTTTCAGGGGTTTCCATACCCAAAATAATAGTGTCAATTTTGTGATGTGATGTTGTGATTTATTTCTCAGTTTTATATCCTGCTGCATACTGTAAAAGATATTCATGTGTGGTTATTAGATTATATTTTGCATGCACTGCTTAGCCCTAGTTGAATAATAAAGGAAAATTTACATAGCCAACTCCAAACCTTTATTTAGATCATACCACTCCGCTCCATTGTTTGTTTCCCTCCCAATGCCCCAGACATACTCTTTTTGCTTGCTCCCTTTTTAGTCAAATATTATTCCACATGCACCTGCAATACCTGAATTTCCTTTCGAAGCACCATCAAAGAACATTGAACTTATTCCTGTACTAATCCTCCAAGTTTTCAATTCCTCCGCACTCATCCTAATTTGCCAGCATGGAAGTCCCGTCTTCTTTGATGGATTGATATGAGGGGAGGGATTCCAAAGGATGTCAGCCATCCAACCTCTTTATTCCACCGTAAGAGGTTGATTTTTTATGTTTTTCATTCCTCTTATGGATAAAGTATCCACCCATAGAATATTTGTTGCAGCAGAGACTTTGTTAATACAGGCAATTTTCCCTTCAAATATCTCCTTGTTCCTTGCATTCCATATTTTCCAGCATACAAACCTTGGGAGAGCTTCCCATGCTTTGGTAAAGTCTGTATTTTTATTCAATGAACATGTTGATGCCTGGAAAAATCCAAGGTATTAACGGTAGGGACTCTCCCCAATAATTGTTCCCAATTAGATCATTTACTGTTTGGAATGGGGAATCCATCCGGTTAGCGGCCCGGCTACCATGGAATTAAAAGACCGTTTTGAGCCTATTTTACCAGTTGCGTCTCAGTACATCGTTTATGTAATTTTATATTTAGCAATGAAATGCAAGTGGCTAGTGACTAAGAGCCTCACTAGATATGCACAAGTTCTTACCTCTCCTATTATCGCTCTTGCCTCACAATCACTTCTACGAAAGAAAAAGAAACATCTAATCTATTATAAGCTAGTCTAACTAACCTGTCCCCAAGGGAGGAAAGATTTATTAATTGAGTAATGTACTATAAAATAGCTATTTGAATCCTACAAGTAGTTGTTCACATTCTTCTAACATAATTAAAACAATAAAATATAAACAAAGGTAGCTTTGTTTTATTAACAATTTCATTACTCATTCATTTGCACGAGATTTCTAATAGAAAAAAAGATAACATCATTCATAAACTGTAGAAATAATTCAACGAGTTGGAACGATCTCATAGTTATGTAGCAAGCTAAAACAGAAATAGTTCAACGTTTAGCCATCCACATAATCCATTTGGAAACTCATACAGTCCTTACTCCAGCAAAATTTGGTTCTCTTTATCTATAAAAGAAGTAATTCTCATACAAATGGCTTCAACATATGTGCGCTAGAAAAATTCCCCTATTCTACTATTCGACCCCCTATTTATACATTTTACAAGTGACTTCTGAGTTACCCTAGCCTTTTAGGCTTCCTTGACTCTTCGATTACAAAATTTTGTCCTCTAGTGACTTGCACTAGGAAAATACAATAAAAAGAGATAATCTACAAAAATATGCCACATGCACATAAGACAAAACTCGGGAGGGCCCAGCTGACCCTCCAATGAAATTCTTCCATGCAGCGGCTTCTGCAGCAATGATCTTGAAGTCCATAGGCTCTAACAATCTGACTGTTACTTCATGGATGGCCAACTGTGACTTTATCTTCATTGCTCTGGGAGGGGATTACTGTGATTTGATCTTCAAGCAGGCAATTATTGACCACAGCTTGGGAAACCAAATTTTTTACCGCTTTCTCAGTAATTCCTTTAACTTGTTGTATCCTAATCTCATCCTCCTGCAACATTTCCTGTAGGTATTTCAAGTGTTCCTCATGTTCTGAAAACTCCTGGACTCATTTTTCCGCAGAGGGTTGGCATCTATTGTGTGTTTTGATCATCCTCCTATAAAAATCCACACATTTCTCCAACGTTTTTTCGACACTGGTAGTTAATCTTACAGCAGCCTTGCTGCTGAAATCCATAAGTTTGAACTTGATATTCAGGTTCTCAGGAGTCTTCTGTGGCAGATGTGTCAGCCATGATACATTAGTTTCTATCTAGGTCAGTTGCCCTTGAATAATTTATGCAATCTCTAATTTTCTTGTCCTGAAATCGATTGATATCATTGATATCTCTTACAATCTGGTTTCTTCCCGTTTAATCCTGTGAACCTCATCTGCAAGTTTTAACTGTACCTGATATATTTTTCTTCTGATCAGGAGGGCATGCTCTCAGAGAGGGGTGATATCAATTTTCTACTCATTTGTTGTCTTAATATGAATCTCCAAAGAAATATTTTGTGCCTCCAACTCTGCAACTCGGGCCTTTAACCCCTCTGCTTGTTTATCAGTTGCGTCCCTTTATACCTCTAGTATTGAAATCTTACCCTCTAGGTCTTTCTTTTCTCCATGAATAATTGTATTTGATAGTACCAAGGCCTCCTTTTCTGATTCTAAGACCTAGTAAGCCTCTTGGAACCTCTCGAACTATGAAAGGGTAGCCTCATGTTTTCTCTTAATTTCTCGGCCTTCCCCCCTTTCTTTAATCAAAGTGTCTTTGACTCTCACCATCTTCTCCTTGTACTAATCTACTATTTCTTTCAATTTATCCACATTATAAGCATTTGCTTGAGAAGCTACTACACCAATTGAGGCCATCAGTTGTGGATATTCATCAATTCCTTTCATAAATGATATTTCTGTAACTGTAGTCACCTCAGGCTAGGTTCCCACCTTTAATTTATTTTCATCCCTCCAAACAATGGCTCTCCTTTTAGGGTCAAAAACAACCTTATCCAGGGAAGCAACCGCATTTTGCTTGGATGGGGTGAAAGGTACTAGCCCTAAATCTGCAAAAGGGAGACAACCTCCTGTTATTATGTCTCCTGAGGTAGAAGGAGGATCTTCAGGATTAATTTGGGCAGCATCCCTTTCTTGATTATCTCTATCTTGTTCTTCTTGCTCTTTTCTCCTCGGTTCTTCTGTTGCATTCTCTACCTCTCTCTCTTTGCCAGCTGATTCTTTTCTAATCCTCTCCTTTGCTTCACTTTGCCTTTGTTATTCTTCTCTTTGACTTTGTTCCTCCTCTTCCCTTTTCCTTTGGGCCTCCTCAGCTGCTAATTTCTCTTCTTCCTCCACTAGTCTTTGGGATTCTTCTTCCTTATTCTTGGCAACTTCTTATTTTATTTTCTATTGCTCGATAGTGCTATTGTTACTGCCTTTGCCCCTATTGTTATATTATTTTGTCTGAAGTGCTTTTTTAAAGCAATCATATTACATGCATTCTTGAAAATTTATTCATCCTTATCCAAGTAGTCAGAGTATTCAAAATTTGTCTTCACCAATGCCCAGTGTGCAGCAACGTTTCCCCAGGAATTGTTCTTATGAAAGCTTTTCTCACCGAAGTGAAAATATTCTAGGTCCTTCACAAAATCCAGTGCACTTTTGACTTTCAAAAACCTGTAGTTGTAGACATAGAAAGGCATGGGTGGGCAGACCACTTTCTTCATGTCAAACAGAAAATTCCTAAATCCATCCAAAAACAATGGTCGTATCGCTTCCTTATGCATGATGTAATAAGTGGCATACTTAGGAAGAAGTGACGGGGATTTATTCCCTCCATACATTCTCTGATAGGTTCCTTCTTCGGAGAAGAAATAGTCTCCATGTTCACCTATCACTTCAAGTCCTCAATCAGGTATACACTTCCATTCTTCAAGAAATATAAACTGGTAAATTGGCATCAAAATCTCCTCACATATAAGCTTATAGAAACGGTGATACTTATGGGCCCATAAGATCTTATATGCTCTGTAAATGGGGGTCCTAGCATTATTCCAACTGCAGTTCAGTTTTCAGAATGGGTAAAGACACAAGATGTAATCAATTAGGTATGATCCCATGTAGAATTCATATGTTTTCTTGAGTAGTCCTCTAAGTGAAGCACTTATGCAAGAAGACAAGTTGCTGGAGATAATGTCCGCCCATTTAAAAATAGTGTCGTGCATAGTCACACGATACATTAGTGGGATCCAACCTATCTTGTAGAACTTTCTGTTGGCCCTGCCAAAGATTCTATTGAGCATCAGTGCTACAAGTCTGTGAGGATTGTGTAAGCTGGCATTTTCATATTCACCAGAAACTCTTTGTCTCAATGGCCTATATGCTATCATCATTAGCTTCGCCCAATCAATATATTCTAAACTCAGACTATCAATTCATTCATCTATCATGTTGATTTCTAGAACTGGTATATTTCATGCTTTGGATATGTAAGCAGAAGTGAAAGAGGATAAACCCTTTCCTTCGATGTTGTATATGATCATATCATTTACGTCTACTTTAGGTAAAATCCAATCAATCACCTTGGCATAGGGAAACAGTTCGGGTTGTGTGGATACCTTTGTGATATGAGACCTCAAGATGTTTTCATACAGTGGAATATCCTCCAAGCCTGTATCAAGGACCTTCTAATCCTTTATCATGGGGTATGTTATTCCCCATTTGAACTCTCATTCAGCTCCAGTTATAGCCTTGGAATCTTCATAGATTATCTCTATTCTCGGCATGATTTCCAAATCTGACTCCTCCTCTACAGCCTTGGCTTT
>LPNX011037872.1:1153543-1177487 GCA_001517045.1 Pseudotsuga menziesii | reverse complement strand
CAGTTTTTCACTTAAATTATGGGACCCCTCCTTATCTTGATTTACTTGAATCTAAGGTTGAAATTTTGGCGTCTTTGAGTATCTTTGCTTTAAAGTTGAGCGTCCGTTTTGTTGGCTGGTTGCGTTCATTTCAATGTGAGTCGCGAGATCGGTTTTAACACTTTTAAGAGTGTGAAGGTTTACCTTAGCGAAATTTTGGTTTGGCCTCATTTGAGCCTTAGCGCTGTTAATTCTTCCCTTTGGATCGGGCCTCTTTTGGAAGAAGTGGAGTCTTATATCACTCGCCGTTGCGGCTCTTAGATCGAAGTCTCCGTCCGATCCACTTCTCTCCGACGCTCGATTCGGGTTGTGAATCGCTTGCCCCAGAGTTCCGGTTCACCCGACGTTGCGGCTGGGGAGATAAAGTCGGGCCCCGACGTGAGTTTCACCCGACACCCGAACTCCGCCTTATTTAGCCTCCGTCGCCTTTTTTGTAGCCTGCGTTCCATCCGCCGTTGCGGGTGGCAGAGTAGTCTGTCGTCCGATCCACTCCTATCCGCCGCCCGATCACCTACGACGCCGGTGTTTCCGCTCCCCCTCTTCTGGCACTCCTCTGCCGTTGCGGCTCCTGGAGCCTTCTCCCATCCGGTGTAAGAACCTTGTCTCATCTGATCTAAGAACTGCCCGACTGCCGATTTACCTTTTCGTTGCCGTTCCGAGCCTCCGCAGTTCCTCACCCGGATGAACTAGGATAGCTCGTTGTGAATATATCATTATAGTTTTAAAATTATGGATGCCTAATGTCTGAATTCAATGGATAATGCACCAAGTTTGTATGCAGAGATCATCTCAGGAATCGCTGAAGCAGAGCATCGCGCCGAAAAGGACAACATGAACGAATGACCGAGGCGCCGATGGGACATTTTCTTTTTAGCGGTTACTGTCAGAAAATAAACTCCTGTGGAAATGATGGAGAAGGTGAAACGACCAGGAAAGAAACTGAATCGTCAAGGGCATTGAAAAGACGCGTTGAGGGAACCCAGAGGACATCAGTTGTAGTTTAAATAATGGGAAGCTCGATGAAAGGAAGGCTTTTTCCCTTAGAAAATTTTGTAATTGTTGACTGGTAAGAGGAACTATTTCGTTTTGCGAAGTGAACTGCAATTTTGTCTGCTGGAAAGAGTAAAGAAGTGAAATGTACCAATGCTATTCAATGAATAATGCTGAAGAAGAACGATTTCGTGTTCAGCAGTATTTCATGCGCTGTAAGGATATTTGATGTTTCGAACCTAAGTTCTTGTTAATTATTCTGCAGTCTTTTCTGGGATGCATTTGCACTATGAGTAATAATTGTTGTTATAGAATGATCGGCTAACCGGTTATTTGAATATTTGTAGTTTTCATGTGCTGTGGGAAAAGTATCAGCTATCTGTGATTTTTCTTACCGTATGTGATTTTGTATTGCTCAGTTAAGATGATAGACTCGCTCCCTAGGGATAGTTTAGATAGTTAGTTATTTCTGTTCGTATCTGGTTTGTTTGCTTGTGAGCATAAGACGAGAGGTAAGAACCTGCGCATCACTTTGTGACCGCCCCTGCATTTAAACCAGCCTGCATTTAATTAGGCACGTGTATATCATTCCTTTAAGTCAAAATACAAAAAACTCGGTGGGCCGGGCCGCAACCGGTAAAGCCTTTGTTTGTTACTTTGACCTACGGTAGCCGGACCGCAAACCGGACGGATTCCCTATACCAAATAGTCAGCGGACTAGTTGGGAACGCTGATTGGGGAGAATCCCTTACTGTTGCCGCCTGCGATTTTCCAGGCCTCAACAGAATGCTTGACTCACCTTTTCATCATTTTGGTGATGGAATTTCAGCTATAAGGTATGTTAAATTCTTCACAACCATGGCAATATCCTTGGCATGCCTACAAAACCTTAACTGATAGGATCTGCAAGATTCCGTTATAACCATTTTCCATGGATGCTCATATTGCATTTTTTAGGACAGTCATAGGTCTAGTTGCATCCTCAAGATTATTTCAATATTCTTTCCTCCAACACTACCTAACTTTCAGCAACGAAACACTTATTTTTCAGTTTGGATATCATAAATTTATCGTTTTCAATATTAACATGCACACATGAACTCTTACATTAATAAAATAAGAAATACATGGTAACAAAATACTTATCTATATAAATGTCTTCATGCTTCTCCGCAACCATCCTGCTTTACTTTTCAATCCTTGGATCACCTCTTGATATATCAATGAATGTTTGGCCAACATGTAGGCTTTGTAATAACATTCAATGCCCCACTATGGATCTAACTAGATTTACTGGGCCTTTATGGTACCAAACCAGTCCCATAAATGGTTTAACCTAACTATTTCCAAACCAACACATCTGTATGGGTCAATAGGAAATAGAAGGAAGTTGCACCAGAACCATTTCCATACCAGGAAGTAAAGGGAAATCATCTGTTTGGCTTCCCCTCCATGGGAATTAGTGTTTCCCTTGGGACAAGCCACACACAGGATTTCCCTTTTGCTCTTGGCTTCCTTAGCCATCACATGCCTCATGAGCACAACTTGCATTCTCATGGAATAAATTCCCAAACATGGGATAATTTTCAACAACTCGGATCAGTTCTTCATTTCTCTTCTTTAATTTGCAACACCACCTTTCCCATTCATTAATTGAAAACAAAAGGGCTAATCAAGATCATCACTGTTACTCTCTGATATTAAAACACTAGGAATGCATGCATTCCCTTAGGAAATAGTCGAAGTCAACAACCATAACACAAAACCAAACCAAAAAGGCATGTAATCATTTCTAATGTGTTCCATGTAGGTCATAATCACAACTCAAGCAGTATTAAATAAAAAATGTTCTGAATATTAATTTATAAATTTACACACACACACACACACATATATATTTCCAACAAGGGTTATGAGGTATTTATCCGCTTGCATATTTACTCTCCTTTCCTTTCATGACGAATGGGTCTCCTTTCACTGAGATAATAGTTACTTGGGTTTGTTACCCCAATCCCTTTTGTGTTTCAGCTCCAGTGGTCAACACACGCCCCACTGGCATAATTTGTCATCTTGCCGGCATTATTTTCCAACATGCAGTTCACATGGGACATTATCAAATTTTCCAATGGTGTTTCACCCAAAACCAATTTTGAAAGCACATAATTTCTCCTATGGTGTTTGGATTCTATAGGACATAGCGTACACTTTGCTGCCACATGCCCTCATCCATGAGCTTCCTGCTCATATTTCTTGGCTCTAGCAAAAAATAATATGATTCTCTTCATGACTTGCACTAGCCACTATTCCCTGGGGTGTTCATCTTCCATATGTCCTTTCTCTAATATGATGCACTTTGGAATTTCTTTGAAATATTTTTGTTCTTACAAAATAATGTCCTTGTTCCTCATTCAACAATGAGGCTTTCTTTCCTTTCTCATGGAAATATTTTCCACAATTTTGAAGCACACAAAGATTCACACATAGGAATTCCCTATTCCGTGGTTGGAATTATTTGCATAACCAATATGTCACTATCATGATCCACATGAAAATATACACCCTGGAATGTCTTATTCTTGTTAGTGACAATTTCCTGATGGATGGAATTTCCTTACCCATTCTTGTTGCTTAGACATAAGTTACTAGTTCACATCTAGTAACTTCTTTTAGCATTAATGCGCTTTCCCACAAGGATGATTCACCCATCACCCTTGAAAAATGCATGTCCTTCACTTACAGACCTATTCCATACTTTATTTAGCATTATTTTATGGAATATTGATATCCATCTCAAATAATCAGGAGATCCCATGGATCATCCGTGCAATTCAATTTGCACATATTAAGCACAAGGTTACCTCAAATTCATTTTTATCCATTCAACATGTATTTACACATTATAATAGGAATTAACATAACACTATCACTTGATTATCCTTGCTTATCAACAAAATTATTATGCATTCTAGGAACTACCCAAATTCATAGTTCTTTGTCAAACTAAGGTCATATGCACTTTTTTGTTATGATCTCTAAGACATTTGAATTCCTCATTTAGATTCTGGATATGCACCATTGTTCCCTTATGGATAATATTTCGAAATCCTATCTTCAAGATTCATTCTGATTTCAAGCATGAAATTTACATTCTCCCAAAAATGTCGATTTCACCCAATTTTGCACATTTTCCACAAGCGAAATTTATCTTGAAAGGACAACATTATCCACATGTAGAAGAAAATATAGAAAGAATTAGAACAACTTTTATATCAGAAAAAGTTAATACATATAAAAAATATCACTCAGTAAATTTCATATCTTCGATCCGATGCTCTAGGAAGCCTCTATAAATTTCTGGGTTTGACTACTTTTGACTTTTGTAACTTTTCCCAAACTTAGAATTTTGGAAAAAATGGCTATTTCCCAAACTAAGCATTTTTGGAAAAAAAATCATTTAATTGAACTTGTCTATTTTAATGATTAGGTAAAATGTCAAGTTAAAATTTTTTCTTGGTTTTGGCATCTATTGTCACTTTTACCTCCTACAAGATTTTTAAATCCACAAAAAGAGCTCTGGAATAGTGCGTTTTGGCCTTCTTTTACACCCCTAATTCACACCTTTTGGAATTTGGACCCAATATCCTAGAGTTATCTATCTTCTTGGTCCATGACCACACCATAATAATTTTGGCGCAAATCAGGCTCCCCTTGGGCCTTTGGACACTAATATATGAAAGTCACTAATTTGAATTTTGTGTCAAATTGGAGTAGGATGGGACTGAGAATCTATTTGATGTTTATGTGGCCTTATTCAATGGCATCGGAACACCGTAGTTTTCATCAAATTTTGAGATAAACTACTCCTATCATGGCCAAAACAATTTTTGGGCTCTATATTTTTATTTTATTTTTTTGAATCACGCCGCAGACTTTTGGTTTGTTGATCCAGATGTGTTTACACCATATTCGTGGATCATAATATAGGAATCCAAAATTTGACATTATCTCCACATAAATATTAACAACCCTTTTGATTTTTCGATTCTGATGTTGGATGTCAACATTGATCAACTTTCCAATGTCCCTTCCGACCAATGCCTTCCATGGACCCTTACACCACCACAACTATAGAATTTACTATGTGTACCTTTACACCACCACACCTACAAAATTATCTCTATGGACATTTATAGAACCTCACCCACAGTCATCATTCTATGACCCCCACAGACCACTCCTCTTAGCTGCACCCCACGAACAAACTTTGTTGCACCTGTAAACTTTTCTCCATGAACTTTTTATTTGTTGTGTCAGTGGACCTTTCCTCATGATGCTACCACATATCTCTACCTGCAGACCTACATGGTCTTATTCTCCACCACGACTACAAACCTTTCTCTGTGGTACCCCACGGACTCCTCTGCAGACTCTTCTCATCTACGCCCTCAAACATTTCTCTGCAACTTTTTAGTGACTTTTTATTCATGGTACCCACATGATTTTTTATGCATGGTTTCTATAGATTTTTAACATTATCTACCTACACATTCTTATGGCATGACTGGTCCACATCATACCTTTCAACCTGGTTACCGTGGGTCTCGATATAAAGTCTCAAAATTTTACATAAGCACTTAAATTTTGAAATTTCTTCATACAATGAAATAAAGGCTTAAATGATTTAGAAATGGCATTCTCCTATGAACATATGTACACCCAAAACTCACACTTGTCCATTAGATAATTACACCTGGATTCTCCTCAAGATAAAAATCTTTCCATAAATACTCTAGACTGTAGCTTTTTTTTTTCATGTCTGATAATAGAAACTGTAATCCTTTCATGAGTTCAATTTTCACCCGAATTTCCACCAATATTCTTCTCAGACCTGTACTGATCCATTACAACTTTTTACATTACCAGTTCTCATGTGAAATTTCATAATAATATATAATATTTAATACAAGGAATTTCATAGAGATATTCTATCCATAGTTAAGATGCAACATTATTGAAGTACTTTCTATGCAACTTTTGAAACTACTTATAAAATCAAATTTCATCCCATCTAGACATAGTGCTAAAATCTTGGTCTTTGATATCACTCTGTCACATCCCCTCCCATCAATAAGGCCAATGGAGGAAACATGAATGATGTACGCGGTGATAATTTTATTCCTCATGGGAATATTATGAAATTCATTAACATCTAAATTTGTGTGCAAATGCATAATAAACATACACACAAGAATTAAATTTTGTCAATGCACACACAACATGCATATATCAACATTTTCCTCACAAACATAATAACAAAATCATGCACATAGATAAATTCCTTATTAGGATTTTCACATGCATTCAATTTAATAATTCAATTGGACCAATTAATTCAATCTGACATATACAAATAATTATTCATAATACATAAATACTAGGTGTGGAAGAGCAATGTTCCACCCAACCGTAGGTTTTTTTCCATCCTATATTATTTTAACTGAGAGACCACCCCTGCGCTAGGCTATGTATCCACTGAGGAGGAACTACTCAGGCTCACTCAGATCCATAAGAACACTCACTCATGCTAACCCAACACATAGCTAGTATTATCAAGCCAATAGATAGAAATGCAACCCCTGTTAACTGGTGTACTCAGCCATGAAACTATGGCATCTCAATGGACTCAGATATTCTCAACACCTTGTTTGCCTCCATGCATAGATGAGGGAGGTTCCCTTATCTTCCTTCCTAGTCCCTTAGGTGTTTTTCTTCCCTAAATTATGTCCTGGGAAGGTATCGTAGGTCTAGGTTGCTAAATTGATAGAGATCTTGTCCTAACATCCTTCTCAAACTACCCCCAATTTGTAGCGTCTGATGCACATGATTTTTGGTGGAATTGGCATGGGGTTCCTCTCCTAGGCATAGATACCTCCTAAATGATTCTCTCCTGGGATGAATGAATGAAAAATGAATGAAAATGGCCCTTTTCCTCACACAATTACCCCCCTTGGATTGAATTCCCATACACAGGTTTGACTTATCCACCCCTCAATGTTTTCCAATTGTGGTACTTTCCCTTGCACACATTTCCTATGTATCCTCCCTTTCCTACATGGTTAAATGCCAATTAAATATAATTCAATGAAGGTAGTTCATTCCATTTATGGAATATAATTTCACATAATGACACATGGTAGCAAGGTGACAGTTGAAAGAAAAAGGGTCAATTCCATATCCCCCTCACATCTTCCTAGTGTGTAACATAGCCCCCATCGTTCATGTTTCCCCCACCATATCCAAACTTGGTTATTTTATAAGCATTCTAAACATTTACATGTTTTGACATCCTCCATGGCTTACTAGCACATGGACTATCAAACCTAACTTAATTGCCTTAAAAATTAGGCCATTCACTAACAAGTCCTTGACCTTGAGCTCTTTCTTAGGAATTCATGTTAATACATTTACATCATCTATAGCATAAGACAATATATATAGAACATGGATAAAAAATGGGGACATTACATTATGAGTCAAGAAAACTAAAAGAAAATGAAAAAATTCATGCTACCAGTTAGAGCTTGCTTCCATAGTGCATTCTTTAAAGATGTGGATGCAGTATTTAATGGGAAGATAATTTGAGATAAGGACAGACCACTATGTTGTGAAATATTTATTTGAGTAACCAACACTAAATGATATGCTAGATGGCTGGATTAATTTTTATGTGAATTTGATTTTGATATCAAACACATAAAGAGGAAAGAAAATAAAGTGGTTGATGCACTCAATAGAAAGGTCCATGCAAAGCATGTGGAAGCTATTAGTACTTTCCAATCATATTAAGGAAGCAAATTTTTAATTATATTGTTGAAGGTGAATTGTATATGCAAATAAAAGACAAATTACAACAACAAAATTTAGAAAAGAGGTATGGAGGTTACCATTTGGAAGATGATGGAATTCTCATCTATAAAAATAAAATGTATATTTCAATTTTGGTATACTTGAGGATAATTATTATAGATGATAGCTATAGATTGTCATATTCTAGATACCCAGGATACCAAAAAACAATTGTTACGGCCACAAAGAAATATATTTTTTCCCAAGAATGAAAAGTGACATTGCTGAGTATATTTCTAAGTGTATGAAATGTCTACAAGTGAAGGTTGAGAATCAACACGCAACATGTCTATTGCAATGTTTGTTTATTCTGGAATGGAAATGGGAAGTTATTTCCTTGGATTTTATTACAGGGTGGCCAATGACAGTGAGGAAACATGACTACATCGTGGTGGTGGTGGAAAAATTAACAAAGGAAGCACATTTTATACCAATTAAATCCACATATAAAACATATTCCATTGTAAATATTTCATGAATGATATGTTCATATTGCATGGGTTTCTTAAGCTAATAATTTCAAATAGGGACACTAAGTTCACCTCAAATTTATGGAGAATTACTTTTGTAGATTTGGGTACACAACTAAATTTTGGCACTGCCTAACATCCACAAACATATGGGAAAACAAAAACAATAAATCAAGTGCTTGAAGACATGATTTTCATGTATGTGATGGACAAGCCATCCAACTGGGAAGATTATCTACACTTGGTATAGTTTGCATATAACAATCGGAAACAAGCATAGCTGGAAATGATTCCATTCGAAGATTTGTATGGTAGAAAGTGTGGGACATCAGTTTCTTGAGATAATCCAAAGAACCAAATTGTACTTGGGCCATAATTTCTTCATGAAATGGAAGAAGAAGTTGCAAATATTAGGAAAAATTTAAAGGCAACCTATGATAGAAAAAAAAGTTATGTAGATAAGAACAAACTAGTGCATAGATAATTTAGGGTTGGGGATCATATTTACCTCAGAGTGGGGCCAAGGAAAAGTTCATTAAAGCTTGGAATTTGTGCCAAGATATCACCAAGATATTTTGGGCCATTTGAAGTGCTTGAGAGGATAGGTACAGTTGCATATAGAATTGCATTTCATACTAACACTATAAATCATAATGTTTTGTGTTTCTTCATTTAATAAATATGTACGTCATCCTAACCATGTGATTGATTGGGATATGATCCAGGTGGAACTAGAGGGAGAGTTCAAAACCAAACCACTATGCATTTTAGAGAGGAAGGTAACATTTCTTTAGAACTAATCCATCAAACAGGTGAAGGTGCAATGGAATCACTTTAGTCTAGATGAGGATACTTGGGAGTTGAAGGATGCTATGAAAGAGGTATAGACATTTTTTTCTAATTTTGAGAAAACAATGAATATGGTGTTTACTAACACTTAAATATTGCACACTTGTGACATTTTTTCAATTTACATGGTAAAGCGTCATCAACATATAGCATGCAACCCACCAAACACATCCTCACATGAACTAAGAAGAAACATGATTTCAAAAATTACCAAAATCAATTAAAATGAAATATTGTGCGACTAATGGTCTATTTATATGCACTACATCGCATGTTACCAGTTCAATTGTTGTACAGGAATAAACACCTTATAACCGAAGGTCTGGGGTTACCAACATACTCAAGAAACTTGTAGGAAATCGACTCTAAAGTGCAGTAAATGAAATAGAAGGATAGAAAAGACTCACCCGATACACGACGGTTGATCCTAGCTTGTCCTCTTTCGCTCTGCTTCTCCTCCAAAGCCTTCAGTGATGCTTCTCTTTCACATGTCAAGAGTCAATATTCCAAATACAATATGATACATATATATAAATGAGTTAGATAAATCATATATAGAATGCTGAAACATAAACATTTATCAAACCACAATATATGAGAGACATTCAAGACACATATGGAAGAAGGATTATCTTTATTAACAATAATGGAAAGAGTTTAAATTGCAACCCAACGCCTGAGACAAGGACTCCTCTGCAACCAAAGGATTCTGAGTTCCACTGCTCCAAAGACTTCTGTATAAACTCCACCAGCATAACTTTTCTCTCCAAGTGTATATCCTAACACCCTCCCCAAGGCCTGTATTTATAGTTGGTGAAATAAGGCAGTTTCAAAGGTTGAGGAGCTTGAGACAGTTAATGAGATTAAGGTTAAATGCTTAACTAATCTCAAGTAATCGCGTGTTTTTATTTTTAATGTCAAAGGTAGATATACGCGGGTATCAATACTGGCAACTCATGTATGACCTGTGAGTTGCTATGAGGGTAACTCGCGTATATATCTATACGTGACATGAAACAACTAATACTCACGTACAACACGTGAGTTGCATATATATAGAGTCACGTATATGACTTGACATAGCTAAAGGGTAAAAATAACCAGCTGGATGGATGATGAATGTAGTTCATAATAATCCCATCTATAGTGTTTTGGGCAACCATCAATCCATATATGTCCTTTTGTGTGCCAACATGAGGGATGTCGGCACTCAGACGGAGAGGTGCCATTTAGGTGGATAACAGATGCCCGCTAATGTGTGAGGTTAGAGTGAAACGATGGCCAAAATACATTATAATCTTTATCTTTGGAAAACTCAGAAATCCAATGGAGCAGAGAGAGTACCCGAAACAAATACATAATAATGTGATATACAAAGTTACATCTGAGGATGCTATGTTCAATTTACTAGAACACTAGCTCCTTTACAATATTTGAGTACATCATATGATACGGGCATGAAAGCCACGTATATGACAAAGGTGGATCGAAGCCACAATATACAATAATGATGAGTCATCAAAGATCTGGAAGTTGTGTATATGGATAGAACATAATCTTGTGCAACTTAGTCCATAGGTGAGAAAATAAGGTCTTCATAAGGAATCCCAAAGAACCAGTACAATCCAAGCCATGTGAATAAGGGTAAGCTGAAGTCGAACATGGAAAGGATTCAACATTTTGTCAATATATAAGGGATAATCGACAATTGAAGCAAAGGAATTCACCAATGATGAAAGTGAATCCTGAGGTACCAATGTCAAAACTCTAGGTCTTCGCCATCAGGAAGTACTGAAACAGAACCATGCTGTGATAAGGAAGGAAATAGATCCTCCAACGAATCACAAGAGTGACTAGGAACTGGGAAAAAAGAAGGGAGACACAATAGATAACAGATATAACAATGATGGGATTAGTCTATAGATCAGACATTGGATATAGTCCTTGAACAATGAGCACAACACAGAGATGACCCAAGGCAGCGGTTAGCTTATAGATAGAACAACTAGACCTATCTATCATGTAGGAGACATGATCAAATTCCCCAGGTATAACGGACAAGAGGAGGAGTAAGAAACTCAAGGTAATAGTTGAATGGAAAAGTAATCACTGAAACATGGATATCGGAAAACAAAGAGTGCTATGTTCAAGGAGGACATGCTGCCATTACTGAAAATAAGAGAAAACTTCTTCCTTACCTTCCCTGTTAAATTTTAACGAGTCCAGGAAAGTAAACTCGGATCCCTCTTCATTTTTTAACAAGCTTGAAGAGATGAGAAAATAATGCTTGATAGTGTCACTGATTCATGGATTTAATGAGCCCGAACTAGTACATGCTCAGTTGGTGTTTTCATATTTAGAGAGTCTCAAAACTCCAAAGAAGACTCCACTGGGGTCCTTTTTCATCCAATTTAGTCTCTTGAGGCCGAAAAAGTATAAAACATACCACAGAAGAACTCTCTTAACTTCCGAAGAAGAAAAGGTGAACCTTTTTCGTACTTAGTCAGGGAGGTCCGAAAAAGGTTAAATTACCACCTACCCAACACTCCTTCCAGAACAACATAAAATAGCTTGAGTTTTACGAGTGTGAAGGAAAGCAAGATCACTCAGAAAGATCCATTTGGTTACGAGAAATGGGGCTTACAACAATAAACTCGTTGCATTGTTCTTAAGTGTTTAACGAGCATGACAAAGACACAAAGTACACTCAGAATCTTTTTCATGTTTGGGTCCAGAGCATGAAAAAGAGAAAACTAAGATCAAACTGGGTGTTCCTTTTCCATAAATTTAGTTCCTCAGGTCCGGAAAAGTGATAAACCTATACCTGAGAATACTCTTCTCAATTCAAAAGAAAAGAGAGTGATCCTTTATTGTATTATTCTGCATGGTTCGAGAAAGAGATAACCTACCACCAATGCAGATACCCGCTCACATATTATTAATGAGATTGAATGAACAAGTTAACTCGGCAGTCAAGTCTATTTTAAAGGAGTCAGACCTGGGCCTAAAGAAACTCCATAAGGGCGGGAGTCCTATAAAGGGATAGCTTGTAAAAATAGATTCGAAAGAAGCTCTATTTGGCGTGAAAAATAGCTAAGAGGATACCCCTGAACATAAAACAGTTGCAGCATGAGTACCAAAAAATGACTTAGGCATATAATAAGGATACTCATGAAAAAGGGTCCTATCCACAAAAGAACAATGGTAAAAATAGGGAACTAGTGGCTTAGAATACCATAGTCTGTGGCAAAATGTTGAATGCTAAGGTTAATGTGGAATGAATAAAGATGCCAAAATGTATTGGGAATAACAAAACCACCCTATTGGAGCAACAACACTTTGTAAAAGTGACAAACCTGTTCCAAAGCATAAATAAATATGGTATTAGTCGATTGGATTTTCAAACTATAGAAAAAGACCCACTTAAAGAAATATAATTTCTATAAATAGTTAAAAAATCAAATCAATCTCACCTTTTGAACTTTTAATCCATAAAAAGCAAGTTTGGCCTTCTACCTTTGATCGATCATTGTGGACAATTGGACCGACGAAATCGAAATCCGCTAGTTGCAAGTAAGCCTACACCCTAAGCTCTTCATTTTGATCCAAGCAATTATTAAATTTGAGTCTGAACTCCATATTTAAAAGCATCCTGAACTATAGCATGGTGCATACGTGGGTTGCTAGTGTACAGAATCCTGTATACGCGTTCTGTATGCAAGTTTCCTAACTAGACAGTCGCATACAGTACGCGACTTGTCTAATTAGACAGTCGCGTATGCTGCGCAAAGGATAAAAGGCTTAAAATAGACAAAATTTTTTGAATTTTGGTATGGAATAACTGAATCAAATTACTTGTATTTTCTAGGTAAAATATGGTTTTGGAATGGAGGGAAAGGGAGCACAAAATAATGGACCAAGCGGCACTCCAAAGCGCGCCCACCATACATGCATTGCGTACAAGTGGGCTGCTAAAATTCTTTTGTACATCACCCATGCGGGCCAATGTACGCATACTTGAGTTCATGGTCATATATTGGGATCATGAGTTGGGGATGTTCAAATTACAAGGTGAAACCTTGGAGATTACCACTGAAGACATATATTTCATAACTGATCTGTCACGACGAAGGGCACCGGTGAACTTAGAGGGCACTGGTAGGGGTGGGGACCCCTTAAGTGTCCAAAACTATATAGATGTATTCTGCACACTGGGTATTGAAAAGAGAGGAACCTACATTCCAGTTGTACATATCCAATATTTTACTCTTCAGGTACTTGCTAGCACCATCATGAGGATATCCGGATCCTCCTCTTTACATTTGGCCACAAGGAACCAAATGAGGCTGGTAGTTGACTGTTCTCGCGGTGCTTTCTATGATTGGTGCTCGGGATTTGTCCCTATCATGAAGAGGCAACTATCCGATTGTAAGAGAGGAAGACGCAAAATTTTTGGCTATGCAAGCATATTAGTGGCCTTCTTCGAGAGAGAGTAACAACATTGAGCCCTGCTATACCTCTACCGATCAGATCTCCACGTCATCCGAGGCTGAGCAGGTGGGGAGACATATTCCTCCATCAAGGAGGAGGAGACTTGGTACACAGTGTCTATGATGATGATTTTTATACCTGGTGGGAATGATAGCTACCGACATTGGAGCAGTTTCCATATGCCGGGATGGAATTTCGAGGTGACCCTGACCTTATCCTCCCTCCAGGAGGAGCATGGGGAGAGCTAGGTAAGTAATTTTTAAATTTTTATCATTTTCAAATTTTTATGGATTTTTCAAATGATAGATATATACATATGTACAAGTATTAATCCTATTCATGAATCAAAATGAAGATATTGGACCGGTCTGCCCTGAAGAGCACCCTCGCATGTTCGTTCATCCTGTTGTAGGCGAGGATCCAGGATTGATCAGGGTACTAGAGGGGAAGCTGGCCAGGCTGACCTAATGAGTACCGACCTTACGGATAGAGCATATCTCGACTGCCATGCAGGAGTTCGTAGTTGGGGTTCCACTGGTTTGGCTACGTCTTTTTAGACGAGTGGTTAGAGCAGTGCTCGTATATATAGAGGTGGTGGAGGCTGTCGAAGCCGAGGAGGCTGAGGAAGCCAGAGTGCATAGAGATCATGGGGACCAAGGTGGTCCTAGTGACCAGGGGGGTCTAGAGTAGACCTAGGGCATTTTGATGTACTATGATCCACATTTTTGTACATTTTGTATATGACGGGATCTGAGGATCAGACTTGACCTATCTATAGACATATATTATATATATATATATATATATATATATATATATATATATATTGGTGTTGGTTGTCAGTTTATTTACAAGTGTTTTTCATATGTGTGCTGTATGTCTTTATAAAGTATGTGTGAGATGCCAATCTAAAATGTAATTAGCATATGCATCAGTCAATGAATTCTGATTTCGTGGAATATGATTAAAAGTAATAACTTCAAAATGTATTTCCAATAAACAAATTTGCATGAACTGACGTAATAAAATAGGATTTCATACCTGATAAGCTTGATTGAGCTGGGAGACCACTAACTGAGAGTCCAAACGGACCTCAAGTTGGGTGATGCCATGTGACAAAGCGTCCCATAGGAGCTCAATTATAGCCCTATACTCAACAACATTATTAGAAGCAGTACCTAGACAAGCACCTCCCGTGGCAACAAGCTGTTCTGAGGGAGAATAGATAACCCATGCTGCTAAGGCTAGGTTACAAGTGTGACAGTTGGCACCATCAGCAAATCCTAAATACCTTTCAAAATACATCTGCCACAACCAGCAGATAGTATAAAAAACAAAACCGACAACCTAATGTACATAAAAAATACATACAGTAAAAATACAAGAAAAAGTGCTAATCCTAAGCATAGTACTTCTTCAGGTAGAGCCCATTTCTAGGCTCAAGCAGCTTGTTCCCATCAAAATCGATTAACTCATATGCGCCCTTACTTAATACCTTTGACATGACATAAGGTCCTAACCACATAGCCTTGAATTTTCCTGCCCCTAGAGGTTCTTTATCTTGGTCCCAAAGCAAGACAAGTTCCCCTTCAGAGAAAACCCTAGGTTTGACTGATTTATCATACTGAGTTTTGACCCTATTTTTATGAGCTTGATTAGTAGTCAGCGCATCTCTACCCTGTTCATCAAGGTGTTCTAAATGTACCAGATGTTCCTCAAGCTCAGTCGTATCAGGTAACACATGAATGGCTATCTTTAGAGATGGGATTTCACATTCAATCGGAGTAACTGCTTTCACTCCATGGACGAGTTGGAAAGGGGAGAAACCCGTAGCAGTTTTGACATTAGTTTGGTAGGTCCAAAGAGCAGGATATAGCATGATGTGCCAATTAGAATGGCTGCATCAATTGTACGTTTAAGAATATTTTTTAAAGTCTTGTTGACAACATCAACTTGACCGTTTTCTTGCGGATAGTATGGAGAAGAATGTTCTTGTCTGAATCCGAGCATGGTGGTAAGTTCTGTCATCATGTTATTTTGAAAATGACTGCCATGGTCAGTGACTATCACTTTGGGTATACCAAACCGCACTATAATCTGATTGAATACAAAGAAAGCTATTGTTTCCCTGTCGGCCTTAAAAGTAGGCATTGCCTCTGCCCATTTCGTAAAATAGTCAATAGCGACAATGATGTATTTATGCCCCCCAGCTGAGGCTGGGTTGCATGTCACGTAATCAATCCCCCATTTCATAAAGGGTCCTACCGAGACAATGGGAAATAATGGAGTAGGATGTGACCACATCTTCCTGGTATAAAGCTGACACGGATGACAGCACTTCACTGCTTCCACACAATCTTTAAAGATCATGGGCCAGAAATAATCAGCACGTAATATCTTTTGGGACGTTGCTAACCCAGATAAATGACCCCCACATGCTCCACTATGGGAATCATTTAGGACAATCTCTGCTTCCTCGTGGGTAAGGAAATGACGCAAAACAGAATCTACCCCTCGTCGATATAATGTATCTCCTATAATGAGGTAGTTCTTGGCATGAAGGTGTAATTTACATCGTTCCTCCCTCAAGGAAGCTATAAGATACTTCAAAGTATGGAGATATATAAGAATAACTCCATACCAAGGATCAGAGGAGGATATTAGGAAGATGTGTTTATCTGGGAATGAGTCATCTTCAACAGCTACATTTTCTTCAGTAGGAAATTCTTCTATAAGTTCAGTAAAAACTAAGGACTTCTTAGACTTAGCGGACTGGAAATCCAAGCCAAACTCTTGGAGAATTACTATCCATTTATTAAATCCCCCCCAACAATCCATTGGGATAAAACATATTGGAACGGATTCACATCCGCCACTACTATGGTGGTCCTTAGTAAAATGTAGTGACGTAACCTCTGCACAGCATAAACGGCTGCTAAGGATAATTTCTCAACATGGGAGTATCTAAGTTCAGTTCTGGCCAAAGAATGACTAAGATAATAAATGACATGCTCTACAAGCTTATCGTCCTCCTGGACTAGTACTACCCCAATGGTCGACTCCGACGCAGCCAGATATAATATAAAATCCCTAGAATAATCTGGTGGACGTAATAAGGGTGCCGACAGCATAGCTTTTTTCAATGACTCGAATGTGAGTTGTGCAGTTTCATCCCATACAAATGGGGTGTCCTATTTGAGAAGGCACATGAAACCCTTAGTAATCTTGACATACTTAACAATAAAATGTTGAAGAAAATTAGACTTTCCTTGTAGGCTCTGAAGTTTCCTGAGAGAACGAGGAGTAGACAGATTTATAATGGCCTCAACTTTCAAAGGATCCACATGGATGCCTCTATTAGAGACAATGAACCCGAGCAATATTCTCGACTCGACATAGAATAGACACTTGTGGGGATTCAAGTGAATTTTATAATATCTACATCTCTCAAATATCAAATGTAAATGATCTGGATGTTGGATCCTCTTACGAGAATGTGCGGGCAGATCATCAAGGTACGGTTCGACAATGGCTTTAATGTCATGGAAATCAAAGTTCATAGCCCGTTGAAAGGTTGCCCCAACATTTTTCAATCCAAAGGGCATTTTCTTGTACACGAAGGTACCCCAAGGAAAAATGAAAGTAGTTTTATGTTGGTATTCTAGTTTTATTTGAATTTGATTGTATCCAGAGAAACCATCCATAAACGAAAACACCTCACTTCCCGCATAGGCATCTATGATCTGGTCTATAAATGGTGTGGGATAGTTGTCCTTAGGACATGCTTTATTGTGGTCTCTAAAGTCTGTATAGACGTGAATAGTCCCTTTCTTTTTATCAACAGGAACAGGGTTGGATACCCATTCAGTCAAAGCTATGGGATAGATAAAACCAACCTTCAATGGCTTTTCAATTTTTGCCTTCATAGCCGCCGCTTTGTGCGGGTTAACGGGTCTTAAATTTTGTTGAACTGGCTTGGCATTAGGATATGTTCAAATTTCTTGTTCAACAATCGATGGATCTATGCTTGGAATCTCCTCATATGACCAGGAAAAGACATCATGGAATTCCTTAAATAGGGCAGTATAGATGGAAATCTCTTCAAAAGAGCAAGTTGTTCCTATGTATATGTTTTCCACAACATCAGGGTTTACAGAGATGTTAATAGGTATAGTGGTGGAAATATTTTCCATATTCCCCTCGGCAAACATTCCTTCCCTAGGCAAGGGATTGATAGGTATATCAACATCTTCTGACTGTCTCAAACGAAACTCTTGATTTTCTATCCTGCTTAGTTCTAGAAGAAAATAGGACCGATGATGAAGATCCTCACAAATCTTATCACATCCACTCATGGCTTCCAGAATAGCTTCATCGAAAGGTAAAACCATGTCTAAACAATCTATAGAATGCAAAGAGTTTTCCGCCCATACGGGCAAATAGACGTCTTCTAGATCATCCGAGACTGTTAGAGGATCTGGAATGGGATCAGCAGTGGCTGGAGTGATAGCTTGAT
This sequence comes from Pseudotsuga menziesii, assembly GCA_001517045.1. Taxonomy (NCBI): domain Eukaryota; kingdom Viridiplantae; phylum Streptophyta; class Pinopsida; order Pinales; family Pinaceae; genus Pseudotsuga; species Pseudotsuga menziesii. Next base: position 1,159,226 of record LPNX011037872.1, on the reverse strand, counting down.
AAGCAACCTCCACTACCGATAGGGGCACTTCCAGTTCCTAGGGGGGTGGGAGAACCCAAGGATCAGTCCTATTGAAAACCGTAGCGATGGACTTCCCCACACTAGTAGAACCAATATAATTAACTGGGGATGGAAGATCAAATGTGCCCATCAGTGATGTGTACATTCCAGCCCCTAAGCTCTATACAGTAGGTTTGACTTGATCAACCAATGGTAAAGCAAACTCATTAGATTCTAAACGAACTTTTCGGGTAAAATAAAGTTGGTCAATAGTAAGCAACTTGCCCTCATGTGGAAAAACCACTACACGAAAGACGACCGACACAACAGCGGACATCGCATAAGTCCAGTTCCTTCCCAGAAGCAAATTGAGGTCCAACGGAGCATCAATCACTTCTACTTCAATTGACACTACTTTTCCTGCCAACTTAATTTCAAAAGCCAACAGGATACCATGTGGATGGAAGGATCTTCCATCAAAAGCAGTAAGCAAAGTGTTTGATGGGACCAGCTCTGGGGATCCAAGAGCTTTCCAACAGGCCAAGGACATAACACATGTAGAATCACCCTCATCAACAAATACCCTTCCAATGGTCTTACCACCATGGACGACATCTATTGATAAGGCTACATGGTAAGGCAGGTGAATTTTAACATCAAACAAATGAAATTTCACCGTGAGACTCAAAGAGTCCATGCTTCCTAAAGTTGCTAAGAGAGCATCCCACTGGGTAGGAAAAATATGTAACACGTCTAAAGCTGACATTGCACACGGATTCTGGGATAAATCTTCAACCACGGAGTAGTTTGAAGCAGCCCTAGCATTAGGGTTATGAAAGGTCTTCTTGAAGACACCTTTCAGTATCTTCGGCATAGTTTCAGCAGGCTTCTCTATTGTGAGAGGGTTCAAAGTTTCACCTACAGCTTTACCCTTCTCAAGAGTCTCTTTCTCATAATTTTTGTTCCTTTTCTACAACAAAGTTGAATATTGAACCATGTTGATATAGTTTGGGTCAGGGGTAGTTTGAGTGCCCCCTGCTATATTAGAAGCTGAAGCAGAGTTCTGTCCTTGGGGAAAAGGATCCTTTAGGATAGCCGGTTGTTGAGCTTTAAGCAACTTCTGGGATTGATCCATAAGGGGAAAAAGGTGAGTAAGGTGGTCCTCGTGGCACAAATTACATGGGAACTTGACCTTCTTCTTTTCTTTTTCCCCCCCATCAGCATTGTTCACGGGATTTTGCTTGTTTTGATTTCCCTCTCCCTTCTTGCCTTTATTTTTCTTCCCGCTGGGATACTGATTTCCCTTCTAAGAGGTTTGTGCAAAAACATTTGCACTCTAGGGGGAGGGGGCAGCCTTTGCTTCCTCCATCGTAGACTGCTTGATAGACAACTGGTGAAGTTGCTTAGCCAAATATTCTATGGTGGGAGAGTTAACAGACGCAACCACACCATCGGCATGGGGTCTAGGCTTAGGATTCTCCGCATCGTGCGTAGGCCTCGATGCCTCAGGGATGATCTCATACAAAATCCTAGATTGTGAATAAATCAAATCTAGTTGATGGGATCTAAGAATGTCTTCTTCTTCATTCGTCACTCCTGAGGTGGATACGTCCTTAGATATGTAGGGCAACAGGGATTTAAGGAACCACTCTAAAAGGAACTCAGGAGGGATAGTGGCTTTTATAAGGCTCTTTTGCCTCCTCCACTCTTGGATGTGATCCAAGATGTGGGTAGCCTTGTTTTTCCTAAAAGTAGACAGCAAGTCCATTCTGAAATCATATCAGACTGGAAGCTGAAAGTGGCTACGAAAAGCAGTAGCCAAGTCCCAGAAACTACTGAAAGCAGCAGAAGGCAATTCGATATACCATTTTTCCACCGTACCTATTAAGGTTCTCCGGAACAGCCTCAACTTACTGAATCTTCATTCAGTGAATTCAAAGAACACCATAAATGGAATGTGGTGGCATGAGCCCCAGGATCTTCACCAACTTTGCCTTCGAACTTAGGGATGTCTGATGGCAATTTGGTGGGAACAGGTGGCCACAAAGGGTCATGCCTCACTAGGTCAATCATCAATTTTGAAAAATCTGGCAAGTTTAAAGTTGCCAGGAATGGAAGTTTGGGTTGAACCAGGGAACTGAATGTGCCAGCCTAGGGATTAGAGGGACCTGCCCCCGAATGCCCATGGGTAAAAGTGGGGTTGCCCCCTACCACCGGTTACGAAGTGGGTAGATTACTCTGAAACGAATTCGATCCGAAAGCCACAGGATTGTGTGTGGGGGGTGCAGTATAAGAAGTTTGGGATGTCCCCATAGAAACGAGGGTCTGAAAGATAGGAGTCGGTATCCCTTCGCTGAACAACAAAAAAGGGAGAGCTCATAAACGAGACCGAAATTGGAGTTTGGAAACTTTGGCCATCAGAGGTATTGCTCCCAAATTTCACTCCTACATAGGAAGGTGATGGACCTACGTATGGACTGGATGGGGGAATCTGCCCCCCATTCCAAGGAAATCCTTGGACAAACGCCGAGGATCCTACCGGACAACTCTGGGTAGTATATGGAAATGAAGAAGGAATAGTAGGTATATTGGGAATCCCAGTAACCATGTCACCAAAAGTACCTGCTAGGTTTGAGTGAACCGGTGGTTGAACCACCTAGCTCGCTGGAGTCAAAGGTGTAGAAGTTATACTAGATCTAGGGGCACTTACCGGGGGAGGTAGTACCCCTTCAGCCGAAACGGCTGAGGTGAACACAAAAGGTCTTTCTTCTACAGAAGACATGATCCTACCCACAGGGACACCTAATACAGGTGAATCGAAAGGTCTAACCTGAACGATCACAGGATCATTTAAATCAGTCAAGGGAGTGTTAAATTTCCTTGCAAACTCGTAAGTCTAAAATTCTTCTCTCTCAACTGTATCAAGATCAAAATGGTTAGCTATTAGTTCTGGTTCACCAAGAACTTCACTTATCCCTACCAGTTCAAATGAACCGTCTGTATCCAATCTCCGCCTTTGGGGTGGAGGTGGAGGCTTCAATGTGACGAGAGGAGAAAGGTTTCTCAACCTTCTTGACCTTCTAATAGGTTGGTCCTCCATGATTAAAAATTTGACAAATCACACCCTAAGGCCAACTAAACATAAGAAAAACCACAGAGCATACATTATAAAAAATCCTAAACCCTCAAACAATCAAACAAGAGTAAAAGATATACTTTCCCAAAGAAAGTTGATGAACGATTACTTGGCGTCCTTGAAGTGGTTCTTAGGCACAGGCAGAGGAATCACCCAACCGCCCTCCTACACTTTCAACAAGGGTTACCTTCCAAGCCCGTTCAAGTTGAACCAGAAATAGCCTTCCGGTTTACCTAGGTATGAACCCTAAATGTCAAGAGACTAAAGGCTACCTTAGCTATACCAACAGTCTGGGGGGATAGTCGCAATCCTGACTCGTACGCATGGGCAGGGTAGCTGAGCCTGAAACTCTATCTAGGACAGAATCCCCAGATGTGTAAAAGTCCTGATTTATGTTTTGACAAGGATTCGGAGGGTTATCTCCTCTGTCCAAGCCTCCACGCGGCCTCATGCTTAACTCCCATTTGAGAGGAGCTTCCCAGATACAATCGATAAAGTCAAGTATTTACCTAAAGAAAGGTCCACTATGTCTGAGTTTTATAACTTGTGGGAAGTTTACACTTCCTATCCCACAATTGTAGCCTAAGCTAGTAGGTGAAAGGATCCTAAAAACAAAAATTACTAGTAAATTTTAATTATGCGTTCATTTTAAAGGGTTGTTTCTTACTTAGAAGGAAATGGAGTGATATACTTATGGTGTTTTTGACTCGATAAGAAATAAATAAAATTAAAGGTGTATTTTTCAAATCCAATTACCACTATTAAAGAAAACTTCTTTTTCTTTTTTTCAAATATATATTGATGAACTGAATGAAAATGATAAAAGAAACTAAGCCTATGCTTTTTGTATCTTTTGAGATTATATTTTCAAACTGAAATAAACACTACTTATGCAAAAGTAAAATGCAAAAGCTTGACAATGTTTTCTTTTCACTTTTAAAAATTCTCAAACTCTACCATGCACCTAAAATGCACTATACTTGAGTAAACTTGAATCTAATCAACTTTATAAAGGAAACAAACTGAAGTAAATGGGCTAACAGAACCAAGAAAGAACCAACAAAGGAAGACTAGGAACCCTAGCTTGGGTGCACACAATGACAAAAATCACTGTAGACTAATAAAGGCAAGTGAAAAAACAACCATTGCCAAAAGACAGACTAGAAAAACAGTGCCCAAGACCCTGATCACTGATCTGGACAGAGACACTTCACCCTATAACCCAAATAGGCCAGGCTACTTCAATATGCAAACAGAAAATAATCCAAGCAAAAGAAACCCAAGGGCTTTCGAAAAAGCACAAAGTGTAGTCACCAAAGGTCTTCAGACAAACAGCACAGTATTCATAAAGAAATCCAACTAACAAATAGGAATTACACAAAGAGAGGGACAAGCAAACCTAATCCTAAAAAATCCCTATTTCCAGGCTTATACGCGACTGTATATAAGGGAAACTCACGTATGATACACGATTGTCCAAGAGGGAAACCCGCATATGGGAACCTCTGTACGCGACTGTGCAGAAGGGAAACCCATGTACAGGTACAAAAAGTTTCTCAAAAAACAAGAAAAATCCACAAGACTTTCAAACACTGTACTAAGTATGAACCAGGATAAAATACCACACACCAATTTCAAAGCAAAGACTAGTTAGGGGTGACAGAAACAACTTACAGCAGTCTGGGCTCCCCAACGGAGTTGCCAGTTCTATTGTACATGAATAAACACCTTATAACCGAAGGTCTGGGGTTACCAACATACTCAAGAAACTTGCAGGAAATCGACTCTAAAGTGCAGTAAAGGAAATAGAAGGATAGAAAAGACTCACCCGATACACGACGGTTGATCCTAGCTTGTCCTCTTCCGCTCTGCTTCCCCTCCAAAGCCTTCAGGGATGCTTCTCTTTCACCTGTCAAGAGTCAATCTTCCAAATACAAGATGATACATATATATAAATGAGTTAGATAAATCATATACAGAATGCTGAAACATAAACATTTATCAAACCACAATATATGAGAGACATTCAAGACACATATGGAAGAAGGATTCTCTTTATTAAAAATAATGGAAAGAGTTCAGATTACAACCTAACACCTGAGACAAGGACTCCTCTGCAACCAAAGGATTCTGAGTTCCATTGCTCCAAAGACTTCTGTATAAACTCCACCAGCATAAATTTTCTCTCCAAGTGTATATCCTAACACCCTCCCCAAGGCCTATATTTATAGTTGGTGAAATAAGGCAATTTCGTAGGTTGAGGAGGTTGAGATAGTTAATGAGATTAAGGTTAAATGCTTAACTAATCTCAAGTAATCGCATGTTTTTTATTTTTAATTTCAAAGATAGATATACGCGGGTATCCATTAGAGGAATTTTGGGGTCTAAAATGGACCTCCTAAGGAAAATAATAAAATAATAGTTAAAATAATAAAATAATATTGATTAATTTTGGAGGAAGAAAGAAAAAAACTACTTTTTGTGTTCGTATTTTTGACATATCTCCATGTGTTTTTACTCAAATTTCGATTGAGAGAGCTCATTGGA
>LPNX011037872.1:1142985-1153236 GCA_001517045.1 Pseudotsuga menziesii | reverse complement strand
GAAATTCTATTGGTTCTTGAATTCCAACTCACAAAAACTTATTTTGGCACGTTTTCTTATAAGGCCCATTTTAGACCCCAAATTTCCTCTAATGAATACTAGCAACTCACGTATGACTGGTGAGTTGCTATGAGGGTAACTCGCGTATACATATATAAGCGACATGCAACAACCGATACTCGTGTACAACACATGAGTTGCATATATATAGAGTCACGCATATGACTTGACATAGCTAAAGGGTAAAAATAACTAGCTGGATGGATGATGAATGTAGTTCATAATAAGCCCATCTATAGTGTTTTGGGCAACCCCCAATCCATAGATGTCCTTTTGTGTGCCAACATGAGGGATGTCGGCACTTGGACGGAGAGGTGCCATTCAGGTGGATAACATCAATGCTTGTGTGACTAGTATGGATTTCCATCTAAGATACACATGACTGACATGAACAACATGATCTCACCCACTAGTGACACATTAAAGGCACATGAAAGCTCCATTACCTCCAAGAATTTGAATTATGTATATTGACACACTTGGTTTCCTTAAATGGACTCCTTTTTTGTACCTTGGAGCTAGATCATGTATCATGGGGTTCACATTGGGATCTTGTTATTTATTGGACACATATTTGCCTATAAAGGGAGGCCATGGGCATGATTATCATGAGAATAAATTATATCAAGGTTATGCTATAGGAATCGTACTAGATCTCCATCATAGCTCACCTTTTCTCTCTTGTTTAGAATTTACCAAGCTCCCTTTCTACCTTCCTCTAAGGGGAATGTGTTCTTCTCATTTGTTCTTCAAGCCACTTGAAATATAATGTGGAATAAATAGAACTACATTAGAGGAATTTTTTCATCCATTTGGATCTCACATATCCAAGGTGTAAAACATGCTTTACCATTGGGAAATACAATAAGTGGTTTGGAATCTATTGGTTGTTGGAGTTTGCATTCCTACCCCTTTGATTTTTGTTTAATTTTTTTTGTTTCCCATGTTTTTGTTCTGTTTCACTAACAGCCACTTAGAGGATCACTTGGAACACTCACCCACCACAAAGGGGAATCCAATACTGAGGCATTGTTGCATCTTGCAATGATTTCCCCAATGTGAAGTGGAAAGTATCCACCTTGTGTAATTTAATTTACAACAGTATTTATGGTAACTCCACTATATTTTAGTTCATTTATCTTTCATCAGATTTTTATTTATCGAGTGGCTAATTTATAGTATTTTATGCTTTACATGTGAATACGTCCATACCATTCATCACATAAATTCATCCCCCATTTGACCATTTTATCCATTTTATTAGACGCATGGTTCCTACGTCTCAGTTATACTGTCTGCACAAATGAATCTTTGATAGTCACGTTATATTCCCATGATATTAAACCCCCACCCAAGAGGGTGTCTATTTTATGTCATCGTGACCTATCCATGTTGTAACTATTCTATTGCACACCAGTGAGTCTTTTTTATGTGTTGCATCAAATCTTCTTTTCTGTTTTTTAAATGCCCGTCTCATTTATTTGGTTTTTACTAGTTTTTCAACAATCTTGCAACCACATCATTTCTCATTAATGAATTAGATATAATTTAAATTGCAATAGTTATAGTTTTCTATAGTAATTAGTTCACATACACTAATATTAGAAAGTAATGGGGTCATCACTCAAAATCTACTTAGGTAACCACCCTTGAGGTTTTTAACATGCCTCATTGGTGTCACTAGTATTCAAGAGCTCTCATATTTATTTGTTCACTAGACATATTTATTTAAAGTAGTGTAAATTCACTTTTACATGCAAGCAAGAACCTAAATATTGTCCTTTCCCAAATTATTATCTTCACCTCACATTCCATACAATATTCGTGAATAAAAAATGGTACTAGAGTGTGAAATACCTCCATTGCACACTTATATTAGTAGCATTTCTTTTGTAGGAACCATTATCATATTTAGAGTTAAAGATAAAATCCATTTGTATTTACTTATGCTCTTTATTGAATTGCAACAATCAAATTTTCTTACTTCACATGTGTTTTCCCACTTGCACACACTGAGGGGCCTAAAATCTCGTTCAATCCTAGTATTCTCTTCATCTCGCATTCTATACAATATTGGTGAATAAAAAAGGGAGAGAATTGTGAAATACCTCCCTTACACACCTTAATTAGATCAAAAACCATAAAATCAACCTTTTTAAATTCCAATAATCTAAATTCATCCATAGGAGGTCACAAAACAATATTTTAGCTTGGTGGGATTGATTGAGATAGGCATCCAAACAATGACCACTGATCTAGTTTCATTATGAATTTTTGAAACATGCCATTGTTTTCTTTTAGGGTACTATAAAAATATTGATATAATAAAGTCTTAAAAGAAAACCTGAATTAGAAGTGCACTGTGGCCAAGGATATGAAAGATGAGGTAAAGCTACCCTACTCTCTCCTATGAGTCATTGAACGCATTGTAGGGAGATGACATACTGTGTAGGAAAAACCATTGATCCAAACTTTCCACAAGGTATCTTAGTGTCTAAACTTAGGAAATTACTAAGGATAACTTGCGGACGCAAGTGACTCCCGAAGTCAGCTATTTCCATTGGGAGGTGTTGCCAAGTATTCTTGATTGGAACATTGAACCATCATACATATAACTGGCTCTTTATTACTTTCACTAGTAAATTATTATGTGGATCCCATTGTCACCAACCATTGTTCTTTTATATGGCCCAGTTACATTTGAGAGGAATGGTGTTAGGTCATTACAAAATATTTATTTTATTTTTTAAATACAAGTTCACCTAACTTGTAATTAAAAAAACCTACATGCAGACATATTTGCACTAAACCATATTTGTACATATCACTCAATCATTGCACCATTTTGAATATGTTGTGGTTGACATATTTTTCATCTTTTCATTAATGGAGTCTCGTGGACTGCAAGGAATCTCCCCTCTCTCAAGGGGTGTTTTCCTATTTTCTCCCTATGGAACACAAGGAGATAACCTAGTCAGGGTTTCTCCTAGGACACATTGATTGGATCCTCCAGGGCAGGATGTACTTTTCTTGACTCATTATTTTCCCTTGGAGAGGGATTGGACCCTTTTTCCTCCTCCTCTCACATAAGAGATTCACCTTTATTTTCTCTCGAGAGGAAATACCACCCCACCTTCTTCTACCTCTTCAAGAATAGGGAATACAACATCTTCATATTACCATAGAAGAAAAATATCACTGCCACATATTCCCCTTTCTTCCCCTCACAGAAAAAACACATAGAATACAATGGTGGTTCCCAACCCAAACTAACCATTTATGGCTAGCTTGAATCTCCCTAATTTAGAAAATTTGGTCAATGATCCAATTTCTCATGGGGCAACCTAGATTGATATTCCTAAAAATATCCCCTCTAGTATTACTAAGTTTAAAGGTAAAGAAGGATATGATCCTTCCAACAATATCATGATGTTCCATATATCGTGTTCCTCAAACAACATAGTAACAAATTATGTGAGGCTCTTCCTCTTTCAAATAACCCTCACGGGTACAACTATAAAGTGGTCTATGAATCTATCCAGGGAATATCATACCACTTTTGAGATGACAGCCACCACATTTCTCACATACTTTCAGTTACTAATATGACATGACCTTGGTATTTAAATTGTCATAGAATTTCAACAAAACACTACAACCCACATTGCAAACCACATCCACTATTGGTGCCTCTGCCACACATTGTGAAAAATCGAGATTCAATGTCAATTCCTTTTGAAATCATTCCTTAAATCACTCCAAAAATCTGTCGCAAAGGAGGTGGATACCTCTATGCCATAATCTGAGGAAGAGGCTATCTTAAAGGGTCAACCATTTTATCTCACCCACACCCAATCAAGGTACCTAAACCATCTTTCTTGATGCCCCTTGACATTTGTATTTAATCCTCCCATTGTGGGGATGTAACATTCAATGAATGGGTTTATCAGGTCCATTTCTTCACAAGGTAATGTTATTCTAATTCCTACACCACCCCATATGGTGGTGCAATATCCACCCTTCCCCATTGTGCCAACTCCCCCTACTACTGATGTCCCAAGTCTTCTAGTTGGAAAGTTACAATAAGGACCCTATAGTCTGACTTACCCAAATACAAGCCAAGAAAAACCAGTTGCTCCACTGCAAATGACACAACTTTCTCCTACATTCATATTGTATGGAAAGCAACAAGAGTAAATCCCACCTCTGAAGTATAACCCTTACTATCCATACCCGTGTCCCCATGGTTCTACTCCTATACCTCATATGGGGATCAATTTAGTCCAACCTTCTTCACAAAAACAAACTCAATAGTTCAAGCAATTTAACATCTCCAATCCCTCGAATCCTCGTAATTGAGGGAAGAATAAGGGAAAGAAGAAAAAGACCCAACAACATGGCCAAGGGGGAACTCCCCTCCCCAATAGAACCAGAACCTGGGAAACCCACAAATCTAAAGGGTGAACCCACCCAAACAATAAATAAATAAAAACATAAGGACCAACTGCTCTTGCTCGATATTTCCACTATACTCATCATTTCCTTCTTATCCTCGACTACCAACAGTTGGTGGAAGCAAAGAAAAATACTGTAGCCAACCTTCCTCAAGGTACTCCTAAATAAAACCCTAGCAAGATGCCTTGCAACAACCCTTTTTCCAATCAAGGGTTTGTCACTCAACAAATAGACCCACACCCCTTAGGTTATAATTCATTTAAAAAAAAATTCATGAACTTATAATATATCAACCTTTAGACTCATGACAAAGGGTACACTAGTCCTAGTCCCTCCTTGGTCATAGAAGAGGCTCATGTCCCTTTGAAAAGTCCTTTGAAAATCCTGTTCCCAAGCATGAAAAACCTAAGGATACCAAAGGCACCACTTTGGAGTACACCTCACAACTCTCATATGGAAGAAACCCACAATTTCAGTATGGTTTATAGCTGGAACAGTCTCCCACTGACATGTCTACCTTATAAGTGCTTTGATCAGTCTCGACATAATGTAAGGAAATATCGAATGCACTTGGAACTGTCAAACCTTTAGGCTCATGCCTCATGCCTTTCGACCTTGAAAAAGGTTAACCATGTATCCCATTTTCAATCACATTCCAAGTCCCAGTTACCATGAAGAAAATTATGATTCATTGGTGTATCATTAATGAAGGCACATCCACATACATCATGTCCTCAAATCTATTGAAACAACTAGGATCACCTGAGTTAGTCCCATCCTATATCACCCTCTGTTTGTATGATCTGCGTCCATATCAACCAAGATGATTGTATTAAAATTTTCCCATCGAGCTTGGGGACAAAATGGTAATGATTAATATTGGAGTGGTTGATGCGCAACTTGACTACAATATCCTCTTGGGTTATATTTACATGTACACCATGAATTCAATCTCCTCCTTAGTATTATGTTAATTATGTTTCCCTTTAATGGGAATATAGTAACCCTTCACCATCTTAACTACTAGGACCCCCACACCACCACCAATCTTGAGAATGTCTAACCCATCATAGGAGAAGTCAAAAAAACCCCTTACATTGACATTGGCATGGGTGTGTATAAATATTTCAACCTCCTAGGGGCATATTCAGGACGTCCACCTAAAATCCTTAACTCAATGGGACATCTCATGTGCACCATTTTCACCTCCGAGAATGAGTCTCCTAACCAAATGGAACCATCGTCAACACCCCCCATGAGTTAGGGAGTGGAAAAATCATTCAACTCCTCTATCCCTCCCATGTTCTAGGTAGAATTCTTGTAGCCCCCAATAACAGTGCAAGGAACACCAGTTATGGATCAGTTAGCTCTCCTTGGACTCACTTTAGGGATCTCATCATGGTACTTTACAATGACATAATTAGAGATGGTCTCAAAACCTATAGAATACTATGAAATGGTTCCAGTTATACGGGTTACTCCCATAGGAGCATCCATTGAATCAATGACACATGTGGCCAAGCCAGTGAGGAATGCCACAAAAACTCCTAGTGGAGGCATTATTCAACCCAAGATGAAATACATGACAAATGAGGGAATGAATCAACCCTAATGGAAATGTCCCATAATGAAAAACCAATATCCCACATACTCATCAGGAGTCACTAAACCTAAAGCATGAGGCATACTTCAACACATGTTGGAAAATACTACCATGCTTGATACACACACAAGGCGAGTTACCACCCCGAGTGCTCTATGTGGTCATCAAGGAGATATTTGTTAGTGGAAATTCTCGATCAATGCAGGTAAAGATTTTTTCCCTAGTCTACATGGGGTAGATCTAGAACAAAGCATAGACAACTATGAAATTATTTCCCTAGATTTGACAAGATCACTTGACTGCAATGAAACCTTTACCTTCCCTATGAAGATGGTCCTTTCCGGCTGGAGATCTTTAGCTCAGTTGATGTTCGAATAACCTGCAGATATTAGAGCCAACAAAGAAATGGAAACATACAAGATAAATAAGCTAATCTATATCAATGACTGAAGAGAAAGATAATAAACAATGATTCATAGATCACACAAAGCTTACAAGAAAGGAAAAACACATTACATTAATGAAATAAATGGAAATATTACAAAAAAGATTCATTGTTAGTATTCTCTCCACAATCTTTTGTTCCACAAACTCTACAAGAGTCTCATTCAAGAACCACACTCTTTGCCTCCCACACCTAGAGTAATTCCAACACCATGAAAGTGTTTTTTTATCCTCCCCCATCCATGAGGGAGAGATTTCTTATGTAGGCCAAAGGGAGATCAAATGATTTGAGATTATTTGGTAGGAAGGTGAGGGATCATACCTAAAGGTTAGGAGTATGAGTGCCACCTAATCCAATTAGTTGGGATAATCCTCCATGAGGAATTTATTCTAGAAGGTTCTCGAAAGTTCTATTTCTTTCCATTTTGTGAGCACCGACTCTCTTTTCACACTAGAATCATGCGTTAGGAAAGCATGACACTCTTTTCACACTAGAAAAGAGTTTCATCGATGCTTTATGTTAACAAGAAAGAGCCGCTAGGCTTAGCCAATCCCCTCTTTTAAGTGACAAGATGAGTCAGGGATCCTAGGACTGGGTTTCTAGCAAGGAAATATTCCTCCAAAAGGTGTTTTGGCATATAAGCTTCAGGGAATAAGAGAAGGTGACAATTTTTAGGTGTAACAGAATTCCCCCTAAAGTATGGAGCCAGAGGCATGTGATAGGTGAAATACGTTTCTAGATGTGATTTGGAATCAGATGCAAAAGAGTATGGCGTGAAGGATTTTTACAATAATAGATACCCCGAGTTATACTCTGTCCAACCCAAATCATGGTTGTTTACCAATACATTACAGATCCATGTACAATGAGAAAAATCATGGCTACCAATAATACACTGTAGATCCATGATACACAAGACTCAAATTTGGACATGGCTACCAAACATGTATTGTAGATCTATGTCATCCTGACTCAAACTTGAGCATAGCCACCAAACATACATCGTGGATCCATGCAATTCCTAAAAAAAATCCATCGCAATCTGGGGAGAAGAAAATATTCAAGTAAATGCCTGAATACCCAGGGTATTCATCCCAATCCAAAATAGTATGATTCTATCCATGTGACTATATTTCATGATGTCGAACATGGTAGAAACCACTTGATTACCAGTCATTGATGTATATCGCTAACAAGTGTAATGGAAATCACTGTTAATGTCAATTATTCCCAAGGTACCCTAGTACATTCCTTCAATCGTGAATAAAGGATTTGAAGTCAAACGATCAGAATAATATTTCAATCAGATGCGAATGATGAAATATTACTGTCTAAAGTGAGGAAACTTGACATTGATGCATGTAGGATTCAATATACTATCTGGTTTCTAAGACTAATTCCTAGATGATGTGTTGATGTCAATGGGAGTATAATCATCAAAGGAGAGCCATAATGTTTCTTCCATCATCAACACAAAAATTGGAACAAAAGTGACTTTGGAGTGATCTTGATAATGGAACAAGCATGGGACCAACTCAAATATCACCAACTCAAAGGAAGGTAAGGTAACTATATAGTTAAACTATGGTAAATACCCCCCTTAAATATTGAACGACATGACACATGACTTGGTAGCATTGAACCAATGAGGTAGAAACTAAACATAATGTAAATACAGGACAATGCATTCTTTGAATTGACTCAAAGGAGTAAAATAACTCCTGAAAGTGGATCGACTCGATGATAAGCTGATTACCCAACTGTTCGAATGAAATTCATACAATTTACATGTTCAAGTAGGTTATAAGATGTCATTAATACAAATGAAAAATGTTTTCCCATTCCCTTTAATTTCCCCATGCTGATATATTAGTACCTCTTTACTTTTAAATTATCTTGAAAAGGGTAGAAAACTCTTGATATAACTCATCATAGGATGACTCCAATCTCACATGTTCTATGAACCTGAGAAAGGAGGGGTTCATTCCCAGAAAAGGGCCCTACATCGTTTGATTTTGTGAGTCTAAAGAAGGTAAAATCGATTGTCATTTCATGTTTAGAGAGTTTGTTATGACTAAACAAAAATCCAAAATGGACTTTTTTTCCGTAAGTTTAGTCCAATACCTAAATTATAAACCAATACCTAGGAGAACTCTTCTATTACGATGAACTAGAGTGTACCTTTTTTGTAAATGAGTCTAAACAGTCTAAAAAAAGGGGTAAATTATCACTGGATAGATGACCTTTCAAATAATTTTACAAGCGTGAAAGAATCAAGTTCTCCTTGTGATATGTTCCTATTTAGAGATTCTAAAAAGAGCTTAAAGACAACTCTAGGGGGTTCCTTTTTCATATAGGTTTTATGAGCCTGAAAAAGAGATAAAGGTACACTTGACACCCTTTCTCTTAGTTTTTAATGAGCATGAACATGGTATCAAAGTCGCTCAAAACCTTTTTCATGTTTGAATCTAGAGCACAAAACTGAACTAAACTAAGCTCAAAACACTTTTCATGTTTTCACGAGAGCACGAAAAAATGTAAAAAATTATCTCAACACGATCTTACTATTTTTAATGAGCCCAGAGATCAGTTGAAAGAATGCTTAGTGTAATACCCCAGTTTTAACCCCGCTTGCATTTAATATACATGATACTTATATTGTAAATAATGATGGTGCGGAGCTAAAGGCGAAGGCCCCATCATTGATTTGGTTATGTTGTGTTTCGGATTTGTAATTGTCACCAATGGTATATGGGGACATACAGCATATATTAAATTGTGGCATCATGTAAATGCACATTTTAATTAAATAACCCAACCAGCTATGTTCACTGCAACTAAATTGAGAAGGGGCATGATTCCAAAGGATAGGGAAGGGAAATGTTGAACATTGAGTCATGGGGGAGAAGCCATGTGTCCCACTCTCTTTTTTTCTCCTTAAACCACCACCCTTAGTTATTCCATTGTTAGTTGAGGCAGTGATTTGCTGGTAGAAATCCAACTACCACTCTCATGCTTTCTCTCACTCTCCGTGACGTGCAAATGGTCTGCCCATTAACCAGATCATGAGTCTGTTCAGTTTCTTCATGCGATGGAGTTAAAGGAATCCACATTTCCATGGTGGGGGGTTTTTTATTCCTTCACACACCACTTGCTAATCGGAGAAATGTTCTCCTTTGTCCACGCATAGTTTTGTATATTTTCCCATCAATTTTAGACTGAGTATTGTTCTATTATGTCCACCGTTGATTCGAGGCTGTAATGGCATCAATTGTTTGGTGGGGTTGTGTTTTGTCTTTCCCGTATAGAGTGGTAGTCTATTCCTTTACCCTTTTCTGGCCCATGCAAATTCTACAGCGAGTGTATTGAGAATCAATTAGGTGCTATGAGACCCTATGCTATGTGGTTGGTGGTCTCTTCCACATTTTTATTTGGCTATGTCTTTTTCCCTTCATGCACGGATTGATAATCAATTTCCTTGAGGATCGAGTGCTGTGGTTTCATAGTTGTTGCGGGATATTGTTTCCCACGTCTGATTGAATGTGTTTTTCCCCTGTAAAAGCTTGAATAGCTGTTGGCTACTTGCATGCAGTGGTTTTTTCCTCGGACTCCATTGGAGTGGTGAATGAGGGACTGAGGTGCTTGATAAACCTGGTGGGTTGAGAACCACACAGACAGAGCTACTGAG
>LPNX011037872.1:978485-1138237 GCA_001517045.1 Pseudotsuga menziesii | reverse complement strand
CAGCTCCATATTCAGTCTCCATTGTTGATAATTTGCATGATCAATTGTTAATTGCTGTGAGTGAAATTAATCTACTGCAGGCCTGAATTTCTACAAGATGGATTTCTTCTCCACAACCCCTGAATAGCACTGGAAGGGAGATTAGGGTCTGAGGGACTGCATTGCAGAGAAGGGACCGATTTTCTTGTGTTGGGTTTGTGTGGGTGTTTTAGAATCCAAGATGGTTCCGGTGCTCATGTCTGTAGCTCTTCAATGAGCTCACCAGCTTAGCATTTATCCTTTCCCAGCTCTTGGGTGGCCTGATAAACCCAACTTTGTTGGCTTGGCTAATCTGTTGTTCATCTAATTAACCCAACTGTGTTTGTTTGGCTGAACTGTGTACCCTTGTGGTGTTGTTATCCTTGGCTATGTGTAAGCCTGTTAGTTCCTTATTCCTTAGGGAATCATGCCCAGCTCGGGGGTGGCAGCATTGCTGAGAGATTAAGGAGCACACGGGACTATGGTTGGGTGGAACGTTGCAGCGACGTAGCTGGTTGCAGAAAAATTTCTCTATAAGATAAGTACCCTTGCCTGACTTGTGCCTGCAATTATAAGTACCATTGATAAGTAATGATATACATGTTTAAATACTGATTTGTATATGCATGAATGCTGATTGATATGTTTTTATTCCGTTGTGTATATGAATGATTATGCTTCGAAATATATTTTATGTTTTTAAGTATCATTCTTCAGCATTATATGTATGTATGTTCATGTTCATGGGGTTAGATTCCTGGATGATTTGATGTATCGTAGTGTCCTCTTCGCCGGTCGGAGGGTCGGGGATGTTACAGTGTGGTATCAGAGCTCTGGTTACAGCATGGGCCTGGATGGGCCATGAGGATGTAGTGATAGAGTTATGTTGTAGCATTGGGCCTCAGAGGGCCATGAGAATAGTTGATGGTGGCAGGTTGCCTACTACCCAAAAGAAACCAAGAACATGGGTGAAGACAAGAAAATTCACAAAATTTTCTAAGTGTTTTGGTTGTTATCACATCAGAACACTTAGATAGATGGATCACCAATACTTAGCTGATTGAGCACCACCATTGTGTATGGCTATACCACTGTACTTCTGATGGGTAGAGCCTCCAACTACCCATGGCGCAGAAATTCCAAAATGTTTGCTAAGTGTTGACTTTGTCGGCCATCAGATCATGTTAGTGGTATTTATCGCCGATGAACAGTAGAAAAAAATTAGTTGATCGAGCGCCGTTGTTGGGGAAGCCTTGAGAACTATCCCACTGATGCATTAGTCTCTTCACTCACTGATGCCATGGTGTTTAGTGAACAGTAGTGGTGACAAGCAGTTTCTTTGGTCGACGAAGGATAAGGGAGATGGAGCTGACGAAATCGGCGGAAGGAAGAGGAAGACTAAAGAGAAAGATTTCAAAAAAAATTCTAAGTCATAGAATCATCGACCATTGGGGATGGTTAGTTGATGACATCGCCAACGATTAGGTGATTCCATTTCCGATGAGCTACATCCAGGTAAAGTTTGTTGACCGAACGTCTGCCATTGCAGAGACCAAAAGGACTAACCACCCGAAAAGGAGAGCATCCAAGCGTCAATGCCGCAACTTCTAGAGGCTCTGACCACTGATAGACCTATGGCTGCGAAATATGTAGTTCGATTTTGGTCCATCATTTTAGAAGTTGAAGGGACTAACCGTTCGATGCGTAGGACACCCGACCACCGATGCAACATGGTTAGTCTATGCTATCGCTGATGAAGTTCAGAACGATAGACGATTGCGGACCTAGTACTGCAGACGAAAATAAACCAACGAATCACCGATCAGATGCGGGATAATAGACCACTACAGGCCCAATGCGACAGAAGGAATTACACAAGTAACCCACTAATATAGTGGAATAATTTAGAAGTTTCAACTGCTGAAATTCCTAATTAGCAGTAGTTGACGTCGGCGATCAGAAGCCTAGTTGGTTGCCCACAGAAATTGTAGTAAGATTACTTTCCACCATTGCGGCTGCTCAAGGAACTGTTCACCTGATCAACAGTTGGTTTTATCGCCGATGCAGATCGGGGGTTTAGTCGTTTTGTTGCTGAAATGCTGAAAAGAAAGAAGCAATAGTCTGCCAATGAGATATGCATTTTGATCACCGCAGTGTCGAAAAGCTAGTTGGGAGGAGGTCCGATTGGGCCTAAGAAGATTTAGGTTTTTCGAAGGAATTTCTTAGTGATTTTGCAAATAGTTTTCAACTGTCTTCTAGTAGTTTTTCAGCATATTTCAGCAGACTGATCGTGGTCACAGAGCTAAACATGAAATAGAGAAAATTCTGTGTTTTAGCATAATTGTTGTTTTATAAATTTCCAAAAGAAGAAGGTAAGTAATTTTGATTTATATTAATATTATGCATCTAACAGTTTGCTACTAACACATTTGCAAAACTATAGATAACTTCCAAGAGAAGTACTCCAGAAAGAACAGTGTTGTAAATCCAGGGGTAGTTCAATCATGAGAACCCATGATGGGTATGATGCCTAGGATTCTTACAAGCGAGCAGAAGATTCCATGGGAGAAAATGTCCGTAATGGAAATGATGACATAGAGTCTAATGGAAGGAGATTCTAGGGGACACCGTCTGAATTTGCAGCCACCATGAGAAGCTTGGTTAAAGCCTAGGAAGAGCAACATCAGTTGAATGCTTCCATATTGCAGAGTTTGACAGACTTGCAGAAAAAGATAGACTATGGGTAAGAAGGCAGTAAGAGAAGCACTAGGAGAAGGAGAAGGACTTATAGTGGATCATCTAACTATGAAGAATCTAGTGGAGATACAAGCTCATATTCTCATAAAAGGAAAAGAATAAGGCACAAGAAAGATCGCTCTCGAGATGAATTTAGGAAAGATAAACCTCCTACATTTGATGGTGAGATAAAGACGGGACAAGAAGCTGAAGCTTGGATTCTTGGGATAAAGAAGTACTTCCAAGTATAGGATTATTCAGCAAACATGAAGGCAAGAGTTGCCATATTCAGTCTAAATGTATGAGCATCCATTGGGTGGGAACACTTCAAGCAAGTAAAGAGAATCAGTTAAAGGAAACTGAAGTGGAAATAGTTCAAGAAGTATTTCAGGAAGAAATACCTCTCCGATAGGCATTATAATGACAAGATTAAGGAGTTCCATGAGCTGAGAATGGGACAGCAAAGCATGGATGAATATGCCAATAAGTTCTTGGAATTGTTGAGGTATGTCCGGTACATTAGAGATGAAAAAGTGAAGGTCCAGCAGTTTCTGAGTGGATTTCCTCAAGCCTACAAAGATAGAATTGAGGTTTATGAACCAAGAACTCTTGAAGAAGCAATAAGAAAGGATAAGTATTGCTATGAGAAAAGAAAAGGTAAACCTGATTACCATAAGGCATGGAAGGACAAGAAGAATGAGAAGTTTGACCAGAGAAGGAAATGCTTCAAACCTTCTAGATTTAGGAATCAACAAAAGCAACCATCCCAAGCTGTGAGTAATCCAGCTGGAGTGATAGGTGGAAATCCTAAAGAGCCACATCATAATAAAGGTGCACTAAAATGTTGGAAATGTGAAGGACCTCACTTGCGCGGATATTGTCCACTTGAGAATGAAAGTGCAAGGCCAACCTATAACATTCAGGGAGCAGAAACAGTGGGTCAAGTAGCAAGGGCAGTCCCTAGAATTTATGCAGCACTGGAGGACCACCAGGCAGATCATCAATCAACTATAGTTGAAGTTGCAGGTAAGATTGTTGAACAATCTGTTTCTATTTTGATTAACCTTGGTTCTACTCATAGTTATATCACTCCTAGGGTAGTAGAGATTTGTGCTTTTAAGAAGGTAAAGCATGGAAAATATTGGTTAGTCCAACTACCCACTAGGACTAAGAGAAAAGTCAGTGAATTGATAGAGAAGTGTCCATTGGTTATGAATGGATTGATCACTTGTGTAGATCTGAGTGTTCTACCACTTGGTTCCTATGATATTCTCATTGGAATGGATTGGTTAGAAGCTCACAGAGTGAAGCTTGACTTCTATAACAAGAATTTTGAATGCACAGATGAAGAAGGAAACCTAGTAGTTGTGAAAGGTATTCCGAAGGTAATTTCAGTAAGACAGGTTTCAACAATGCAGTTGAAGAAGTTCTGTAGGAAAGGTTTCTAGTTGTATGCAGCTCATATTTTGGAACCCACAGGAGATGAAACTCCTAGGTTGGAGGACTATCAGGTGTTACAGGAATTTAGGGATGTGTTTCTTGATGAGATTCTAGGACTTCCTCCAAGATGATACATTGATTTCACCATTGAACTTGTGCCAGGAGCAGCACCAGTGTCGAAGACACCCTATAGGATGAGTACACTGGAGATGCTAGAGTTGAAGATGCAATTGCAAGAGTTGTTGGAAAAGAAGCATATCCGACCGAGTGTGTATCCTTGGGGAGAAGCGGTTCTGTTTGTGAAGAAGAAAGATGGTACACTTAGGTTATGTATTGATTATAGAAAGTTTGAACAAGGTTACCATGAAGAATAAATATCCTTTTCCTAGGATTGATGACCTCTTTTATCAAATGAGAGGAGCAAAGGTGTTTTCCAAGATTCACTTGAGGTCTGGTTACCATCAGGTGAGGATCAAGGATGAAGACATTCATAAGACAGACATCAGAACAAGGTATGTACATTATGAGTTTGTAGTGGTACCATTTGGTCTCACAAATGCACCAGCTACATTTATGTGCCTTATGAACAGTGTCTTCAGCAAGTATTTGGACAAGTTTGTTCTTGTTTTCCTTGATGACATTCTTGTTTATTCTAAGAATGAGGAAGAGCATGAAGAGAATTTGAGATTGACATTGCAAGTGCTCAGAGAACATCAGATGTATGCAAAAATGAACAAGTGTGACTTCTACAGGGATAGAATTTAGTACTTGGGTCACATTATCTCAAAAGAGGGTATATCTGTGGACCCTGAAAAGATTGAAGCCATTATGAATTGGCCTACTCCAAGAAATGTGACAGATGTAAGATATTTTATGGGACTTGCAGGATACTACAGGAGATTCATTGAGGGATTTTGCAAGGTTGCACATGCCATCACTTCTTTGCAAAAGGGGACAAAGTTTGAATGGAAATCAAAGTGTGAAGAAAGCTTCTAGAGGTTGAAGAATATTCTCACCAGTGCACCAGTATTGAAGGTTGCAGATCTAGAGAAATATTTTGTGGTGTGTACCGATTCATGCAGACAAGAGCTTGGAGGAGTCCTTATGCAGGACAACCACATGATATGTTATGAGTCAAGAAAGCTGGAGCATGAGAAGAACTATTCCACTCATGATTTAGAGATTGCAGCCATAGTACATGCTCTCAAGATGTGGAGACATTATTTGATGGGTAGAAGATTTGAACTCAAAATAGATCATTGTGGACTGAAGTATTTGTTTGATCAGCCTACTCTGAATGCTAGGCAAGCGAGATGGCTGGAATTTTTATGTGAGTTTGATTTAAAAATCAAGCACATAAAAGGAAAAGAGAATAAGGTAGTTGATGCACTCAGCAGGAAGGTATAGGAAATGCATGTGGCATCTCTTAGTATTTTCTAGTCAGATTTAAGGCAGCAGATTGTTAATCACATTGCCAGAGATGAATTGTATGAGCAGGTAAAAGACAAATTGCAGCAGCAAATTCTTGAGAAGAAGTATGAGGGATATAAATTGGAAGAAGATGGGCTTCTCACTTATAAAGGCAGAATTTATATTCTGAATGTAGCATATTTGAGGAGAGTTGTTATGGATGAAATCCATCAAGCTCCGTATTCTAGTCACCCAGAATATCAGAAGACAATTGATACAGCTAGAAAGTAGTTCCTTTGGCCA
This sequence comes from Pseudotsuga menziesii, assembly GCA_001517045.1. Lineage (NCBI taxonomy): Eukaryota > Viridiplantae > Streptophyta > Pinopsida > Pinales > Pinaceae > Pseudotsuga > Pseudotsuga menziesii. Next base: position 1,132,330 of record LPNX011037872.1, on the reverse strand, counting down.
GGAATGAAAAAAGGACATGGCTGAATACATTTCAAGGTGCATGAAATTTCAACGGGTAAAGGTTGAGCATCAACATCCAGTAGGTTTGTTGTAGCCTTTTCCAGTTCTAGAATGGAAATGGGAAGTTATTTCCATGGATTTTATTACAGGATTGCCGATGACTTGGAGACAACATGATTCCATCATGATTGTGGTAGACAAGTTTACAAAAGTAGCACATTTTATACTGGTAAAGTCTACGTATAAGATGGATGATATTGCAAAGATATTCATGAAGGAGATTTTCAAATTGCATGGATTTCCGAAGGCAATAGTTTCTGACAGAGATGTCAAGTTCACTTCCAATTTTTGGAGAGGATTGTTTGTAGATTTGGGTACAAAGTTAAACTTCAGCACTGCATACCATCCTCAAATAGATGGGTAGACAAAAAGAGTTAATCAGGTGCTTGAAGATATGCTTCGCATGTATGTGATGGACAGACCAACCAAGTGGGAAGGTTACTTACACTTGGTAGAGTTTGCTTACAACAGTGGACAGCAGGAATCCTTGGGGATGAGTTTGTATGAATCTTTGTATGGAAGAAGGTGTAGGACACCAATGACTTAGGATAACCCAATGAATAGAGTTGTGCTTGGACTAGAATTGCTCAAGGAAATGGAGCACGAGGTTGTAAAGATCAGACAAAATCTGAAAGCAACACAGGACAGACAGAAAAGCTATGCAGATAAGCATAGGGTGAACATAGATTTCAATGTTGGGGATCATGTTTACCTCAGAGTGAAAGCAAAGAAAAGTATCTTGAAGCTTGGAAGTTGTGCCAAGCTGTCACCTAGATACTGTGGGCCATTTGAAGTGCTTGAAAGAATAGGGCCTATTGCATATAGACTTGCATTACCTGCTAGTACTAGAGCTCATAATTTTTTTCATGTTTCTTTGCTTAAGAAATATGTACATGATCCTAACCATGTGATAAACTGGGATGTGATTCAGGTGGGACCCGAGGGAGATTTCTGAATCGAGCCAATGCGCATCCTCGATAGGAAGGTCACAATGCTCCGAAACTGATCCATAGGGCAGGTAAAGGTGCAATGGGAGCATTACAGACCTGAATAGGCTATGTGGGAGCTAGAGGATGCCATGTGATTGGCACATCCATTTTTGTTCAAACCTGTGAAACACTAAGACGGTACTAGCGTAGCATTTTGTTCAAATTTTGTAAAGCACTGAGGACGGTGCTATTGAAGGGGGAGGGGAATGTAATACCCCAATTTTAACCCCACTTGCATTTAATATACATGATACTTATATTGTAAATAATCATAGTGCAGAGCTAAAGGTGAAGGCCCCACCATCGATTTGCTTATGTTGTGTTTCAGATTTGAAATTGTCACCGATGGTATATCGAGACATATGACATATATTAAATTGTGGCATCATGTAAACACGTATTTTAATTAAATAACCCAACCAGCTATGTTCACTACAACTAAATTGAGAAGGGTCATGATTCCAAAGGATAGGGAAAGGGAATGTTGAACATTGAGTCATGGGGGAGAAGCCAAGTGTCCCACTCTCTTTTTGTCTCCTTCAACCACCACCCTTAGTTATTTCATTGTAATTTGGGGCAGCAATTTGCTGGCAGAAAGACCACTACCACTCCCACGCCTGCTCTCACTCTTCACGACGTGTGTATGGTCTACCCACTAACCAACTCGTGAGTCTGTTCAGTTTCTTCACGCGATGGAGTTAAAGGAATCCACATTTCCATGGTGGGGGGTTCACCATTCCTTCACACACCACTTGCTAATCAGAGAAACGTTCTCCTCTGTTCACGCAGAGTTTTGTATATTTTCCCATCAATTTTAGACTGCTTATTGTTCTGTTATGTCCACCATTGATTCGAGGCTATAATGGCATCAATAGTTTGAAGGGGTTGCGTTTTGTCTTTCCCATATAGAGTGGTAGTCTCTTCCCTTACCCTTTTCTGGCCTGTACAAATTCTATAGTGAGTGTATTTAGAATCAATTGGGTGCTGTGAGTCCCTATGTTGTGTGGGCAGTGGTCTCTTCCACATTTTTCTTTGGCTGTGTCTTTTTCCCTTCACGCATGGATTGACAATCAATTTCCTTGAGGATCAGGTGCTGTAGTTTCATAGTTGTTGTGGGTTGTTGTTTCCCACATCTGATTGATTGTGTTTTTCCCCTGTCAAAGCTTGAATAGTTGCTGCCTGCTTGCATGCAGTGGTTTTGTCCTCGGACTGCATTGGAGCAGTGAATGAGGGACTGAGGTGCTTGATAAACCTTATGGGTTGAGAACCACAAAGACAAAGCTACTCGGTTGGCTTTCTTCTCCACAACCCCTGAATAGCACTAGAAGGGATATTAGGGTCTGAGGGATTATGTTGTAGAGAAGTGACTGATTTCCTTGTGTTGGGTGTGTGTGGGTGTTCTAGAAGCCAGGATGGTTCTGGTATTGGTGTCTGTAGCTCTTCAATGAGCTCACCAGCTTAGCATTTATCGTTTCCCAGCTCTTCGATGGCCTGATAAACCCAAATTTGTTGGCTTGGATGATCCATTGTTTGCCTGATAAACCCAACTGTGTTGGCTTGGCTGAATTGTGTACCCTTGTGGTGTTGTTATCCTTGGCTATGTGTAAGCCTGCTAGTTCCTTATTCCTTGGGAAATCATGCCCGGCTCGGGGGTGGCAGTGTTGCTGAGAGATTAAGGAGCACATGGGCCTATGGTTGGGTGGAACATTGCAGTGACCTAGCTGGTTGCGGAACAAGTTCTCTATAAGATAAGTACCCTTTCCTGACTTGTGTTTGCAATTATATTTACCATTGATAAGTAATGATAATGCTTCGAAATATGTTTTATGTTTTTAAGTATCATGCTTCAAAATTATATGTATGTATGTTCATGTTCATGGGGTTAGATGACCGGATGATTTGATGTATCATAGCGTCCTCTTCGCCGGTCGGAGGGTCGAGGACGTTACACTTAGGGTATCTTCTTGATATTTTAATGATATTGCAATAGAGAATGAATTAATCTCAGCATTTTGTTTCATGGTTAAGCGAGCTCGAAACTAAAAGAAAGTATGCTCAAAATTAGTGCCATTGATGGGAATTTTCCCAACATGATGTCTAGTGGTTGGTACTTTTCCCCATTATAACTATGAAGTATATTAACTTGAACATAATGTAAATAGGTTGGATACATTCCCCCGTAGCTTCATTTCATCTTCCTACTCTCCTCTTCATACAACAAAATTCTTGGTTACTACTAAGAAAATGTTCATGATAGATGGAGGAAGAAACATGATCAAGTGGTACATGTAGATGAAATGAAAGTTCAAGTATTGAGTTTGTTAAAAGACTTGATAGAATGGAAGAATCCTTTTAATTTTTTAACGATCTTAACACAAAAAGGGAACTCTGCTCATGGTGACCTATTCCATTTTTACAGAAGCTTGAAACAAAACATAATTATGCTTGTGGGGACCTATTTCATTTTTACACAAGATTGAAACATAAAATAACTATGCTTGAGCTATCCCATTTCATTTTTTAAAGATCTTAAAAAGGAATTAAACTATGCTCAAGGATACCTATTTCATTTTTTAACTAGATTGACATAGAATGGGAACTATGCTCACTAACACCTATTTCATTTTTTAACAAGATTGACACTAAATGTGAATTATGATCAAGAGAAGTTTTATTAATGAGATTGAAACCAAAAACAAACTATGCTCAAGAAAACAATTTCACTTTTTAATGATCCTGATACATAATGGGAACTATACATAGGGTCACCTATTTCATTTTTTAATGAAATTGAAACAGAATAAGAACTATGCTCTCTTCAGTTCTTATCCAACATGGTGCCCATAGGTTGGTAGGTTCCCCCCCTTACATAAGAAGGTAGTGAATTGGCTCTATTATGATGTGTAGAGATTGGAAAAATGCCCCATAATATTCCCCATGATGGGAAGAATTTATTGGTTTACAAATGACTAAAATTTGGCATGATGTCCAGTGTCGAGAGACATGGCCGGCAAAGGGGAAGGGACCACAAGAAAATTCAATATATTCATGGAATTATGATGACTAGCAGTCATATTATGACCAGGTTTAACAAAAGAAAGTTTATCAATGATCATAATCTTACCATCATGGGGAAAATGCATCACTTGAAAGAGTGTGGACACAACAACTTTCATGGCATAAAAATAATCTCGTCCAAGGAGAAAATTAAAATCTAAGGGACCTTGGAATACCATAAAATCATTGCAAAATATTTTCCCTAAAGATGCAATAGGTATTCAATTAAAATATAGAGGATGATCAGTGGATAGCACAAGCTAAGGAGAACCTATATCTTGCCAAGTAGTTGAGGATAGAATACTAACAGAATCCCATTCATCAACAATAGTGCATAGTATTCGTTTAGAAGTAACTCACAATCAATGCGAACAAATATTGTTTCCCTAGTCTACATGGGGTAGGTGTAGAACAAAGTAGAGACAATTGTGATATCCTTTCCCTAGATTTGGAAAGATCACTTGACTGTAATGAAACCTTTACCTTATCTCTTAACATGGTCCTTACCGGATAGATATCTTTAGCTCAGTCAATGTTCAATTAACCTCCACAGATCAGAGCCAACAAAGAAATGGAAACATATAAGATAATCAATCTAATATATATCAATGACCAAAGATAAAGATAATAAATAATGACTCATAGATCACACAAAGTTTACAGGAAAGGGAAAAACATTGTATTAATGAAATAAATTGAAATATTACAACCAAGCTTCAGTGTTGTTCTTCTCCCTGTAATATTTTGATCCATAAACTCTACAAGCCTCTAACTCAAGAACCACACTCTTTTCCTCTAACACCTAGAGTAATTCCAACAACATAAAGGTGATTTTTTTATCCTCCCCCATCCATGATGGAGATATTTCTTATGTATCCCAAAGGGAGATCAAATGAGCTGAGATTATTTGGGAGGAAGGTGAGGAATCATCCATAGAGGCTTAGGGTACAATTTTTTCCTAGTCATATTAGTTGGGATAATTCTCCATGAGGGATTTATTCTATAAGGTTCTCGAAAGTTCTATTTTTCACCATTTTGTGAGCGTCGGTGCTCTTTTAAAACTAGAAAAAGGCATCATGAAAGGTTGACGCTCTTTGCACACTAGAAAAGAGTGCCATTGATGATTTATGTTAACAATAAAGAGGCATAAGGATTGGCTAATGCCCTTTTTCATGAGACAAGTTGTGTTAGGGATCCTAGGATTGGACTTCTAGCAAGGAAACATTCTTGCAAAAGGTGTTTTGGCATATAAACTTTAGGGAATTAGGAAAGGTGACAATTTTTAAGTGTAGCAATGTGACAAGCCTATGCCTTACTTTGTCAGAGCTCAACAATTTACTAAACACACTAGTGATCATCACTCATGCATCCCCAGTTGCGGTAGGAGGCACTTCCACCTCCTAGAAACCTAAGAAGACCCCTATGTCAAAATCATTATGCAACAATAAAGCATGTATGATTCATTCTTGGTATGGGAATTATACACACAATTTCCTGGATCTCCCTCAATTTTGGGATACATTGGTCATTATTTGTCTCACCCTCTCTTTGATCAAGGACCTTTCACGTCAACCAAAAATAACCACTTCTATCAATGTTGTTACTACACTAGTAGAAATAATAGTTGTTCCTATCACGAAAACAATTATCATAACTACTTCTTATACCTACGTGCCTACTCCAAAACTAATACTTATTGATCCAAAAGAACAACTTGATGCATGTACATCTTATGTGAATCACTCTCATATGATCCCTAACTGATATATTACAAATACACCAACTCAAACATCGCTATAAAAAATGACACATGAAGCTACATAAGCCAAGGTCTCGAGCCCATGTCGATCATGTGGCAATACTTCCCTTTATTTGTTTTAGTGTCCAATTTTATGCACTGAAGGAGAAGTTCACCTCAAACATATGTTCCTACAATACCAATTTTTCCACCTCACGATATCTCCATAAGAATCACTGATAGAGAAATTTTTTCCCACCTTAGTGAATACCACTAAGAATGTATCCCCCCTGGATGGTTTACTCACCAGACAGGATTCATAATCCTCCAAAAAAAATTGAACATCCTATGATGAAAATCCTCCACACCCCTTACCCAACTAGTAAGAAACTTGGTCCCCACCCTACTTACCTTGGGTGCATCTCCAAACATCCGAGTATCCTACCTCCTAGGAATGAGTCATAATCCCAACATAAGCAAGACCCCACTAATGCACTACTTGAACCCCATTGTTCATTTCACTTTAAAAATCACATCTTAAGTTTTCTCTCCCATTGATGGAAAACTAAAGTTATCCTTTGTTTACAAATGCATATGAACAATTATCAATACAACTACATCAACTTAGTATATGGCACAAGTCACTGATCAAAGAACCTGACCTCAACTTCTTGCACAATTAATATCCCCCGCCAAAATTTATACCACACAAATGGAGTTTTCCAATGGGAATTCATAACCAAGAAAAATACGATGCCATTATTGGTCTCTTGTTTGACGCAGCCCATCCTGGAATCGTCCATTTACACACTTAGATCCCAACCTCATAGTCTCGCATTTAAATAATTTTTTTGTGTACTTAACCTGCTCCTCTTCTACAAGTTCTTGTGATTGTTCCTTCTCACAAGACAATTTGAAATCATTACTTTCACACATGTCATAAGTAAAGCCAACGCATTCATTGACTATGTCACCAATGAGGTGTTAAACTGGCACTTGATACATCAAACATTAACCTAACCCTGCAAAAGAAAGAAAATAATATATATCATGTCCAATACCTATAATTGCGCATATATTAAAAACATCCATCTGTCACATGTTTATAACCATTTCATATCATGTGCAAGTACCTATCCATTATNATATATATATATATATATATATATATATATATATATCACCATAAAAAATAGTTGTCATGTACAAAAAATGGCCCTTTAGGGGGGCCTGTGCTGGTTCTGGGGCTTTGTGGCTTGAGATCCATCCTTTTGGGATCTCCTATCCACCTCACCCACCATTTTCTCAACCATCCCTATCCTCCCAAGGCCTATAAAAGAAGGCTCATATCCATGGTTGAGAGAGAGCAAGGTTATGTTGTTGCATTGACATTTTGGCCTAAATCAGTAGGGTGAGCATAGGAGGAGAAAGTTGGATCTATTGGGAACAAGATATTGGCATTATGAAGGAGCTTATTGACACCAAGGAAAAGGTTGTAAAATTGTTCTTCATTCATTAATGAAAAATTGGTTCCTTTCCCATAAATTATGTTGTGTTAATATCATGTATTTTATTGTTAGATTCCCTAGTCACTAGCATAGAATAGTAGAACATTTTCTGGTGCTTTTTTATCTTGTGTGTTGGTTTCATGTGATCATGGAGGTACATCAATGAAGATATATCATTGCAGGAAACAACTACACTCTTTAATCAAAGACACTTATTCCAGATATCCACCCATTATAGGGAAATTCTTCCAATTCTATTGTGTACTATTTGTTCTAGATATTAACCATTTAGACTATAGGAATAGCTCCTATCCGTAGGCGGTACATTTTTCGTAGAAAAAAATATGGAGAATTCGTTGGGGATGAGCTTTGAGCATATCTAATCTTCTTTTGTTTAACTCTTATTTGAAATCTAAGCTCCAATTTTTCATAATCATATCTACTAGCTGATCGAGTTAGATCTTGGTTTGGTATCATCAGATCTATTTAGATGTAATTTATTCTACCTTTTGTACTTTATATTCCTGTTAATTGATGATTTATATGCCAGTTTCACAATGATTAACTTTTCTTTTTTTGCAATTATTTTTGTTTTGGACATCTACAGGGAACTGCTCATGCATAGTGGGAAATAAGCAAGGCCACCTCCTGTAACCAGTGATTAGTAACCATTTCCACTGCATGTAACCAATGATTAGTAAGCGGCTCCACCACCTGTACTCAACAATCAGGAAGCGGTGTTCTCGCATAACTGCTCTGTGAGTGACCCTCTGGAAGAGGTTCTAGGTAGGCTTTTTCTAGACTCATTTTTCAAAGTTTTTGTAAAAATTTTGTTTGATTTGCTTTCTGTTCTGAGTGTTTGGGCTTGTATAAAGAGATCTGAGTGTTTGAATTTCAAAATTTTGATGTGGTAAAGGCTTGTTTTGTTAAAATAAAAAATATAGGATAGGCTCATCTTTTCATTTTCTTGTATGCTTGGTGTTAAATTTTGAAAGGAGTGCTTGAAAGATTAGTATCAGTTATATCTCATTCTTACTGTTTCATAAGACTGAAGAGAAAGACTTCCTTATTGGTTTCTTGTTTTCATTTTTTCATTAAATTAGGGAAAGACTTATTTTTGCTTGTTTAAAAAAGAAATTTTTTTGTTGAGATTTAGTTATAATTTTGTTTGAAGATGAATTATTGGACCTCTGACCAGCCTAATAATCTTTCATATCTCCATTTTTCTTTCTTTATTTTTACATTCTTATCTCAATCAAAAGAAAAATATTAGTAGTTTTAAGTTAGATCTTTCTATTTTTCAAAGAAAAAATTGAAAACAGTACTTAGTATGCCTTTGAGTGTTTTTGGTCTTTCTTTTTAGGGAAAAAGAGATTTGTCCTTATCTGTTTGCTTTGAAAAGATTAGTTTAGAAGTATTTTGCTTGTTGGCATTCTCAGAAAGTTTTGTTGAGTTTGTCTATTTTGGGAAAAAATTTGGTTTTGAAACGAAATTGGAAAAAAGAAAAATACTATCTCCTTCCCGTAAGTAGGTATATTTTGAAAGGTAAATTGAAATAATTTGCACATCATTATTGCATGGTTTTACATTTTTGTCATAACTCCATGCATTCACCTCACCATTCAACTTAAAACTAATGGTATCTATAGGTTAAAAATTTTGGTAACTTGAGTGATAGGTTAGAGACATGTTCTGGCATCGTAAAACATAGGAGATGTCATTCATTTCTTGCACTGCAACCCAGGAATCACACGGTTCTTCCACATACCATCGATATTTTGAACGTCCTTTCATGTACTCTTGAGGTATACCGAAAGGTACTTCACATACTCGATTGTATATAGGAAGGCCCCTTATGAATGGTTGTGCATTAGACAACACTACTATGGATTTGAACTCCCACGTACCTTGAGTATATCGGGAGGCCCTACTAGGATTCCTGAGACAATTTGATAAAATCCCTTTTGGTTGTCTTGTTTGCGTAATACACTGATAACAACACTTGGGGAGATTACTATGCACATGTCATCCAGGTATTCGGTTATTCAGGTGAGGAATGATTGATCCTCCTCGCCGTGTTTTACTGTTGGACCCTACGGTATATCGCGAGTTGCAAAGACTAGACAATCCTGGTGAGGAACCGACTTGTTCCACCCGTCTTGTCACTTAAGTTTGATTATGACCTATAGTTTGTGTAGGAGAAATTTTTGTGTGATTTCCTTAGTTTTCAAACCCTAGGTTAGGTTTTTAGAGACCATACAATCTGGCTGAGTTTCCATGGAGATGATCCAAAAGAAACTAGGGCTTACCACCCAACTTTACACCTCCTATAGGGCAGAGCCAAATGGAAGCCACAGATCAAGGAGCTACAACTAACTACCATGTGGAAGGAAGTACAATTCTAGAAAGTGGAGAACAATTCATTGCTTACGTTAATCGCTTGGTCCAACATCCTCCTGTGGCTGACACTTCCTTTCATTCTCCAAGGGAAGGTCGTACTAAAAGTCATACTGAAACTAAGTATGGCCCTAATTCTCTTTTTTGGAGAGCTTCTATGGGTCAAGCCATTTATGAATTTGGGGTCGTTAGAACTTCTTTTGAGAACCCTCCTTGATGTGAGGATGAATATAGGAGAATCCAAGAATCTCTTGATCATGCTCATAATTTTTCAGAGAGAATGGAAAGAATTGTTCCTTCACTTGTATCTTACAAAGAACCTATGTCTGCCCTTTCCCCCCATCTATCAGATCCATGGCATTCTGGATATCGTACACTTGCTGAGACTTTGGGTCCTATTGAAGAGGTTCCATTTAGTGGTGTTATTTCTCATAATCCAGGTCAAACCTCCAACCCTACAGTTGTAAATCAAAGGTCTATGTCTATTCCACCCATACCCTCTCTAGTTGGTGGAAAATCCTCAGCTCAAATGGTGTCAGTACATTCCAATATCGGGGGGAAAACTCTGGCGTGAGTTACGTTACGTATTAGTGGAGTTTATACTAATACTAGACAGACTTCTATTGTAGGACAACCCACAATGGTTGTTCCTCCTACCCATACCAATATGGTAAACCTTTTGTCAAGTTCAGGAAAACCCTTAGGGGTACAACCTCCAATCAACCAACCTTATTGGGGTTATGGTTACCCAAGGAATCAATTACCTGTAGCAAATGTTAATTATCAACCTACATCTACAGGAATTACGTATCCAGGAATCCCTTACCCTGGAAACATGTTCACGTTGTGGGGGAAACCTAATTGGTCCTACATGCCAACTATGGGAGGAATGCATATTCTTACTATTGGAGGTTCCATAGGGCCACCTTATCATGTCCCACCTTCTGGAGGACCACCTAGCAGAGGCCCACCTGGAGGAGGCCTACTTGGAGGTGGTCCATTTTATGGAGGACCACCACCCGGAGGCCCACCTGGAGGAGTCCCACTTGGAGGTGGTCCATTTTATGGAGGACCACCACCCAGAGGCCCACCTTTTAGGGGTACACCACCTAGGGGACTACCATCTGGTGGACCACCACCTAGAGGTCCACGACCACCCCGAGGCCCACCACCTAGAGGCCCACCACCTCCAGGTGGCCCTCCTCCTGAAGGCCCTTCCATATCGGGAGGCTTTTTGGGAGGATCTCTTCCCATCAACCAGCTCAACAGTTGATATATCAATCATCTTATGGTCCTACTACTACACATATTCCCTATCAATATTACATGTATGTCGAACCTAATCGACAGCTTCCATTCCTAGCAATGTTGGACTTGCCTAATTTGTCCAAGTTGATAAATGATCCAATTCAACACAACCCTTCATGGCTTTCTATTCCAGTGAAGTTACCATCATACATCCCGAAGTTTGATGGGAAGCAGGGAGATGATACCAAAAATCATGTCATGACTTTTCATCTAAGCTTTTCTTTGAACTCCTTGATGGATGACACTATTCGTTTGAGAATATTTCAATGCACTTTGACCGGTACAGCCGCGAAGTTGTATATTGAACTTACACAACATTCATTTGTGGATTTTAGTGCATTGGAAACTATTTTTCTTACACACTTTAAGCTACCTATTCGTTATGAAACATGTACAGATATTTTAAATTCACTTTGTCAAAATACCTCCACACACATTTTAGACCATATACATGAGTGGAGACGACGGAAGCAACTTACTAAAGATCCTATCCTAGACCAGTTGTTAGCTGATTGGTTCACCAAATCCTTGTTTCCTCCTATCGCTTGATATGTAGCTATGGGTGGTATTTTTATCGAAGAGTAGGCTATCAGTTGCACTCAATATCTGGACTTGGTATATTCCCAATCTGAATCTTTGTATGACCTAATCTCTCAATCTCCTCGTCCCAACATGGACCCTGCCAAACCACCTACAAAGACTCTTGTTAATGGGGTTGTTGGTTCAATCCAGCCCTCTTAAGTAGCCAAACCTTCCAAGCAGCCTTATTATTCTGATACAGCTCCTTTAGCTCCTATGGTTTTTTCCAAGGTAAATGCTATTCAAAGTACACAAACACTTGACAATAAAAAAAGAGGAAAAGGTAAAAATAAAAAAACTGGAAACCAACAGGAAAATACCAAGGCTGCGGCCACAGAGAACGATAACAAAGGGAAAATGAAAGGTAAGTACCCTTTCTTATTATGTGGGGGTGATCACTTCACTAGGGAGTGTCCTCGTCATGAAGAGATTAGTAAATTTATAAAAAGTAACCCTACCCCCACGATGCTTAGAGATCCTTTCCCATCTCAACAACAATTGATAGAACACATGTCTAATCAAGTGACCTCTGGTTCCATAGAATAAATCAGAATGATTTATTCAGACACCATCAATATGAATACTCGTAGTTAGTAATACGACAATCCTGTAGAAAATAAGGACGAAAATCCTCCTTCTGAGAAAGTTCCTTCTACTAGTTCCCCTCCATCTTTGTCTAATGGTCCTCTCATGATTGAGAAACCTAATCTTGATTTGATATTATGACCGCCTAAGGCTACCCTCAGGAAGGTTGTTTTCAATCCCAATGCCCAAGATGCACAATTTTATAATATTGTTGAAGATTTAGCTCAAGCAACTTGTGCGACGTCTACCCTTGAGGTGCTCCAAAGCTATCCAACGCATCGTAAAAACCTGCTAAGGGATTTGGGGGGATTAGACCTAGATAATACCAACTTAATTCATTTCAATGTGGAGAACTATAAGTCCAGATTACCTCACCAACTTGCATTTCAAATTTCCTCTAGAGTAGCTAGGAGAAAGGTCCATCAGACCGTTCTGGATGAGGGAGCTTCAATCTCAATTTTGTATATAGCCTGTTGGAGAGCCATCGGTTCTCCTGAGCTTATAAAGTCTCCTATTACATTAAAATATTTCAATGGATGAGTTTTCCATCCTCATCATCTGTTACCAGGTATTTCATTCAAGCTTGGGGGAAATACTGTTTCAATTCAAGTGGAAGTGGTTGATTCCTTGTTGGATTACAACCTCCTATTCAGGAGAAATTGGTTTTATGCTATGACTGTTGTTGCGTCAATGGTATTTTGAACTCTCCAGTTTCCTCACTTGGAAAAAATCATGACTATCGATCAACTCAACTTTTTTTCACTAGATGTTACCACTCCCACCACGAATAATATCCATATTCTAGGTCATTCCCCTCCTCCTTATCAGTCGATTTGGGTAGGTATGCTAACAGATTCAACCCTTATGGGAGTATTTCCTTCAGCCCCTCCTAGTACGGAAGGGGAAACTGTGAACATGATTTCTACGACTGGTTATATTTCCAAAGGCAAAGAATTTGTTGATTCATCCTCTCTTGGCTCCTATGAAGCATTGTATGATGTTGTCCAATCTGCCTTCGATGTCCAACCAGATGATATTCATCTTGTAGCTTCGAATCCTTACCACTTGCCCTACTGGCTAGAACCCTCTCTTCCCACTCTAAACTATCTCACACATACTTTTCCTTTGGATGAGTCCATCATGAAGATCATGAGTGTGAATGAATCTGTATGGGAAGATCACCATCATTGATCTTCTTTTCTTCCCAATGCCAGTTCGGTAGGTTTTGACCTTGTTTCTCTTATCAATACTGATGTTGTCATCCATCCACAAACACATGTATTGTTGCAAAACATAGAATCTGAAGGAAATCTTTGCAACATCACTAAGATGAATCTAATTGACATATCAGTCAATCCTAGAACCATCAAGCATGTTCACATGGCCAGAACTGCTCTATGGGGGAAACTAAATATTTTAAAGCTCTTTCCAAATAATTTTGTGATATTTTTAGTTGGACTTATGAGGAAATTCCTGGGATCGATCCGTGAATCGTTGTACATGATATTAAAACTTATCCCACGGTAAGACTTGTTCAGAAAAAATGACGTCGATTCCGTCCTTTGAAGGCTGTGACTATCAAAGCTAAAGTAGAAAATTTTTTGAAGGCGAGGTTTATTTATCCTATACCCTTGACATAATGGGTATCTAACATTGTCCCTGTAGCCAAAAAGCAGGGAACTATTAGAGTCTGCATTGATTTTTGATACTTGAATAAGGCTTGTCCTAATGACAATTTCCTTACTCCACACATCGATCAGATCATCAATAACTATGTTGGGAGAGTCATCTTTTCTTTTATGGATGGTTTTTTTGGCTAAAATCATATAGAGATTCTACCCGTCGATCAGCATAAAATGACATTTATATGCCCATGGGAAACCTTCGCATATCAGAAGTTACCTTTTGGCCTAAAGAATGTCAAAGCTACATTCCAACGAGCCATGTCCTATGCCTTCCATGATATCAAGCACATTGTGGAACCATACCTTAACGATCTCCCTGCTCATTCACAACAATGGGAGGACCATATTGGGAACCTTAGATACATTTTCCTTAGGTGTCATCATTATAACATACGACTAAATCTACAAAAGTGTGTTTCTTATGTTGAGACTAGATGCATTCTTGGCTTCATGGTTTCCAAAGATGGCATCTGGATTGATCCTCTAAAAATTGTTGTTATCTTGACCTTATCTGCCACGACAAAGCTTACTGAACTCCAATTTTTTCAAGGGAAGAAAAAAATTCTTCATTGTTTCGTGTGCAACTTTTCCGAGAAAATGCATGGTTATATGCGTCTCCTGAAGAAGGACACTCTGTTTTTCTTGGATGACCAGGCCCAATAAGCCTTTGATAATCTGAAGCACACTCTAACCCATTGACCCGTGATACACCCCATCGATTATTCAAAGAACTTTCTCTTATATGTTTCTACCTCCACTACTACCATCAGAATGGTTCTATCATGGGACAATCCCAACGACAAAGAACATGTGATATATTACATGAGTAAGAGTCTCATTGACTCCGAAACCCATTACTCACGTGTGGAGAAGTTAGCATTGGTCACGGTCATTTCTGTTCAAAAATTTTGTCATTACATTCTACTTCGTACCAAAACCATACTCGCAAATTAAAACCCTATGTACTACATTTTGACCCGTCGGGTACTATGGGGAAAATATTCCCATTTGATTTTTATCCTATAGGAATTTGATCTTGAGTTTACCAATGCTACTTCAAACAAATCCTTGGTTTTCATGGAGATGATGTGTGACCTTCCCTATGCTTTGAAAGAAGTTGAGCCCAATGATTCATTCCCAGATGAGTTCTTGTTTTTGATAAGCACAACTGATCTATGGTATGGAGATTTGATCATCTATCTCTACACCCAAATATTTCAGCCTAACACATCCCATGACAATCATCTTTGTATCCCTCACCATGCAAAGTACTATCTCATTATGAATGATACATTGTATCGATGTCGAATTGATTCTATCCTTCGACGATGCCTTACACATGAAGAGGATCAAACAGTTTTGAATTATTGCCACTCTGGAGCATGTGGCAGTCATCTTTCTGGGATGGATACAACCCAAAAAATCCTTCGTGTTGGCTATTTCTAGCCTTCAACCTTCAAATATTTTCATGAGGCAGTTAATAAATGCCCACCCTGTTAACAATTTTATCCGAAAAAGCACACCCACCCTGCTCCTTTACACCCAGTCATTGTGGTTGGCTGTTTTTCCAAATGGGGTATTGATTTTATGCATTATAAGCCTACCTCAGCCGAGGGGCATGGTTACATCATCATAGCCGTGGATTGTTTCACAAAATGAGTCAAGGAAATGCCTACATATGCATAGGATGGTAAGACTGTCGCCCTCATTTTATTCAATCACATGATAGCTAGGTTTGGAGTCCTGCAAGCTATAGTCACTAACCACGGATCTCATTTTTGGAATCAGATGATGGCTGAGTTGAGTGTCAAGATGGTTTTTCGTCATGAAAACTGAGCTCTGTATTATCCACAGGCTAATGGTTAGGTCTAGGCCATAAATTTTTTTTTGAAAATAATTTTGCATAGGATGGTTGGAGATCATAAATCCAACTTGTAACTTGAATCTCTTTTCCGCACTTTGGGATTACAAAACTTCAGCAAAAACGACAACTGGTTTCACACCCTTTCAGCTGGTCTATGGACTGGAAGCCGTCCTTCCTATCGAGTGTCAAATTCCGTCACTCAAACTCGAAGTAGAACTTATCCCAAACACTTCTACCAAGGAAGAAAGATTTTTTTACTTGACTAACCTTGACGAAACTAGAAGAGATGCTACCTTGGCTAACAAGGTACACATGAAACGCATCAAGGAACAATATGACAAGTCTGTTCAACCTTGTTTCTTCAATGAAGGTGACTTAGTCCTGAATTACAATCAGAGACATGATAAACTAGGGAATGGAAAGTTTGAATCCATGTGGTACGGTCCCTTTATCATCAGTAAGGTCTTAGAGAAAGGAAAATTTGAGCTCGTAGATTATGACGGGATACCCTTCGGGTAACCTTGCAATTGGTTGTACTTGAAGAGGTACTATGCTTAAGAAATTTTATATGGTACCTTGTATATATGTATCTTTGGATTTCAATTTGTTTTTTCATTTTTAAAATGGTTTTGAGTTCAATGTCCATACTGTTCATACCATGTTTTGGTTATATATATTGGATGGATTTCTATGGTTTCGCTAATGGTGCATGTCATCATACCCTGAACCTTGCTTCAGCAGCTTGGGTGTTGTATTCCCCAACTCAGGATTTAGTCAGTCCAGGAGCAGTTTGTATTGGTATGACTACCAACAACATCTTCGAGTATCAGGCAATGATAGGTTTACTCACCGAAGTTTCATCTCGGGACATTCATGATTTGGTAGTTTTTTTGGACTCTCAACTAGTGGTTTGTCACCTAAATCATGTTTACACTATTAGGAACCCTACACTTCTCCACCTCTTTTGGAGTGTGTGTCTGTTAGAAAGGTCATTTGATTTCATTACTTATAGGCATATCCTTAGGTATAATAATATGATTGCTAATTCATTGGAAAATTTCATTCTAGATTGGCATATTTCCCATTCATAACTTGTTAAAATAAACATGGTCAATCATAAAGTAAAATAAACATTAAAAGACATGTAAAACTCATGTAAATATAATTCATCCATTTGAAACCACATGTAAACACTGGAATCAAGTATGTGTGTGTGTGTGTGTGTATAAAATGTGTTTTTTACAAAACCTTGGTCATGAAACCTAATCTAAAGCACTGTGGCTTTTAGGAATACAAAATGATACAAAAATACTGAATCTAGATAAGCTTTCAGGGATACATCATGCAAACCACTCTAATGGTGCTTGTGGTAGCACATAATGGCCCTTTCTACCCTGCATAGAAAGCGACTAAAGTGGCCCAATACTCCTGTGGTATGCCTCTAAAACCTCCTAGGGAGGTCATCGATAATAACATATGGGATATATAGAGTCAATCGATTTAGGTTCTCTTCTAGCTCCGAGATCTCATCATCACCTCTATGAACAAAGTGAGCTCCTACTCGCCTGACCATTGGAGAACATCTCCTAGGCCGTGCATCACCAGCATCTACATGTAAAAATTCAGGTCTTTTTATCATACATAAAAATCATAAAAAATGAAAAATATAAAAACATAATCAACATCTTAGGTTTTGCTTCTTACCGATGCCACCCCACTGTGCGCTAGGTGGTAGTGGTATTTTTGGATCACCTCTGAAGTCGGTCCCTGCATATGAATCATCCTCAATCGTGAGGATCTGATCACTCAACCGGCAAAAGAAGGAGGCATCGAACTTCACCTTGGCCCCATCACCACCTATGCGAGCCATGATATCTACCCACTATGACATATGGGGGTCCCCAGCTCTAAGCTCTATGAACACCACCTGAGGCCTCATGAGGGGTACCCTATCGAAGAAAAAGCATGCTAAGATGGCCCCATACCCAAAATATTTCAACTCTCCTTGCTAACATTTCATAAACTGATCCTTGAATACAGGTAATAATGCCTCGCCCTAGTTATATACAGTAGGTTCCATAGCCTCTAGGGTATACAACATGTGTGCCCAAGATGCCTGGTGAGCCCCTTGGATTCTAGCCACCCTCTACATGGTAAATAGAAAAATATGAAGCGGAAGATCCCACACAGCCTTGATAGGAATCTTCTTACCTGAAATTTTAGTTCCCAAAAAGAAATAGCAAACTATGAACTCCTACGTAGTGATTTCCCCACCTCGGGAACCAATAAGAGAAATAGTATCCCCTCGTCTGGACAACCCTGTCAGAAGATATATGTCTTCTACCTCCACAGTCACAATATGAGGTCCTACCTCAAAATACTGCTACTCTAGATTCCACATCCATAGGATATATTCCAGCAAGTGGGCATGTGAAACCATGCTAGGGGTACGAAAGAACTTCATGAGTCCACAGCCTCATAGGGAAGACACACAATGTGCATCTCTTGTGGCATGGGCATCATTATCAACATGTTGTCTTTACTTCCAAACTACCATTTTTGACCAAATAAACCTGCCAAAAATCATCAATGAGCTATTTAGAAACACATTTCACCATTAAAATTGCTTAAAATATTTTTATGTGGCTAGGGAAAGTAGTTTTTGAGCTTACAACTGGCACTGCCTCTGCCCCATTGAGACAGAGCAGTGCCACCGCCTAAGTTTAACCAAAAAAACTGCAGTTTTCATCAAGCACCTCCTTTCCTGTAAAGGCCAAGCACGGTGCCCATCGATGGTCTTTTAGTTTTTCCCATTGCTCAAAAAAATTAATAAAATAAAAAATTGAAAACCATAGAAAGGAAGGGAAGGGTTCAAGATTTTACCTGGACCTAACGATGCAAAAAATAGACGGTCGATGGCTCCAAAATCTCCAGTTGAAATTTGCACTACAAATATCCCAAAATGCACTCCAAAGTATGGTAAATGGTAAAATGGCTTGTTTATTACTATTTACGTAGCTTTTATAATATATTTTTAGGGTTTTTGTATTATTTTAATGTTTTAAATAATTTTTTATCAAAAAATACCCTTTTTCATAGTTTATAAATGTCATTTAAAATGTCTTGGGAAAACTAATAGCCTTTTAGAGTTTTGTAGGGATGAAAATAAACAGTTTGTCTATGGGGAAGTTTGTTTTTTACTTTTTCGTACTTCTGAAAATAGAAAAGGTCCATGAGCATTTATTTCGACACTTTGGTCATGCTCCCAAAACCTAGCATCAAATTTCTAAGTCTTTTTCTGATTCTTTTTAGGCTCGTAAAACCTGTTCATCATGCAAAATAAACCTATTGGAGCATTCTTTAAACTCTTTTCAGACTCCCTAAATGTGAAAATATTTTCAAGTACTTGTCTTCTTCATGCTCGTAAATGTATTTGAAGAGTCGTCTTTTTGACGGTATTTTATCTCTTTTTCGGTTCAGATCGACTATTTATGAAAAATGATCCCTTTGGATTCTCCTTTCGTCTTCGTTAAGACTCTCTAAATATGAATGATACTAAGTCAACTTTCATTGGAATCTTTAAACTAAACACTGAGAGACCCTCTTTTGGGAATGAACCCCTTCTTTTCTCAAGTTCATAAAACATATGAGTTTGGACTTGTCTTCAGACGAGCTACAATGAGTGTTTGTTACCCTCTTTGAACTCATGAAAACGAAAAGAGGCACTCATCAATCATGATGGGGAAATTAAGGGAAGAGAATAAATTCATTTTGAAAATAGAATGGAAGTTTTTCATCACCTTTGAACATGGCACTTATCTGCATCTCATTCAGTCAATTGGGTAAATCAACTTGTCTCTGAGTCGATCCACTTCCATGAGTCATGTCACTCCTTTCAGTCTTTCAAAATAATGCATTGTCCATTGTCGTATCATGTTTCTCCTCGTTGATTCAATGTTTCTAATTCTTTTGTCGTGCTACCCGATGTTCAAAGGGAAGTTGAAATATTACCTCTGCATTCAAAACAACTTTTGTGTAAGTAACTTTTGAGTCAATCCTATGGTTACATTATCTACAACATTCCAAAACTTTGTTCTGAGTTTTGTGTCGTTGATGTGCGATTCATCATGGCCCTCCTTCGACGAGACTATTCCTATCGATGTCAGCTAATCATCCAGGATTAGTATTAGAAATAATTTTAGTACCTTGAGATCTATATGCCTCAATGACAGATTCTGTCTCTCTTGACATGGGTTCACATCATTGACCTTTGATCGATAGAATCGATTGAGTGTTTGACATCAAGTCATTTATTCACACTCAGTAGTTTGTACTAAGGTACCTTGGGAATCATTGAAATCAATGGATTTATCTCTCTCACTTGTTAATGATTCACATCATTGACCGGTAATCAAGTGGTTTCTACCATGTTCGACTTCAAATCATTGTAATCACATGAATAGAATTGTACTTTGTGGAAGACGAGATGAAGACCCTCGGTATATTTTGAAAATCGCTCATAGCTTTCTCCCAAGGTTGCAATGGAGTATGTTATAACTAGATATTGTTCTTAGTTTATCTGTTCTTTTTGTCCTAATTTTCAACCATTGGTTTAACATGATTTTACATTTTTTTTTTATTTTAAGAACTTTTGACAATCAGTAATTTTTGTTGGATTTAATGCTTTTAATGGTTGAATTATTTCATTAGTTTAGTTTTACGGTTTGTATTTTGGGATTATTAGTTAATATGTATATCTTTAAGCTTTCAAGAACTTATAATAAAAGTTTATTCCAAGTTTTTTTTATAATCTAACCCTCATTTTTGAGTCCTTTGTCAAATATTTTCATGAGGAGATTCCTGTAGCAGCTCTGTTTTTCCTGTTTTTGTCATTATCATTAGGAGCATAAGGTGATGGAAACAAATTATGGAAAACAAAAGGAGGTTTTTTTCCAAAATAGAGTCATTCACAAAAACCTCTCTCAGTTTTGCAACAGATATTATAGTTTGATAGATTGGAATTCAGCTTTGTGGCCTATTTTCAGGGTTTGATATATTTAATAATTTCTTGTTTTAGTCACAAATTTGCAGCACGTATTTCGATCAATTAAAGGGGAATTTTTAGAAACCAAGAGAGAATTTTGTTCATAACAGACTCATTTAAAAAAAAACTCTCTCATTTTGTGCACAGGTGTCCTGAATCGAGATATATGAAGGCATCTTTGAAACCCAAATGTTCATAAATTCGCCAAATTTCCCCAAATCCGATTTGCTATTTTTGGGTTAATTGTCTTTAAATATTTTGAGTTATCATGTAACTAATTGATGTAACTATTTCAAATTTTGACCTAGAAGGTAGTTATGGAACTACTTTACCTTTGTAATTATAAAATGAAGACAAACATACAGTTTTGTGGGGGGATTTTTCACTCAAGGAGAGTCTTTTGGAGCTTTGATTTCTCAAGATAGCATTTATAACTCTTATGTAAGTGGATGACTATTATTGATTATATGTAAAATGATAAGCCCTTTTACCTGTCATGCTTTTTCATTTTTGATCTGGTTGATTGCTCAGTCTACAATTTCATTTCCTGTTTAAAGGTTTATTCATGTAAATGCTTGCATCCTGTGGGTTGAATTAGTATTTCATGTGTAATGTTTATGGCTTATTGGGATGTGTTTGATACCCACTTTATATAACTTTCATGATTCAGTTCTGTATTAGCTTGTGGATGTTTATTTCCTCCTTGCTGATGAATTTTTTTAAACAAAAACCCTAAAAACCTATTTTACTTAATTTTATTTTATGAGATTGTGTTGGCTTGTTCTTTAGTAGTCTGAGAACAATTTCTGGAACTAACATCTTTGGTGTCGTTGCTAGGGATGAAGCTGAAGTATATCTTCCCTGGGATATAATTATTCATCTGATTTTGAGAGGTGAACAAAGTCAAAAAATCTTTTAGACTACAATTTTTCACCGGTGACTCCATGATTAAAGATTCCACTGCAAGGAGAATTTTGTTGACAGAAAAATGAAGAATCCAAATGGAAAGACTGGGTATCAGCTTGTTACTTTCCTCCTTGAGGTTTTATTCTTATTCATCAATTCTTTCATGTCTTTTCCATTGCATGTCAAAAGAATTATTTTTTGTTTTGTCTATTCCGATTATCATAAACCTTTAGGTAAGTATCCCTCTTTGGAAGAAGAAAGTATGCATTCTTCTTGTTTTATTGATGTTCATCCTATTCCTTCATTTAAATTACATGTGCAACATGATATACATATATCCATATCTCTTGAACCTAATTATTATGGTCGTCTTGTAGAGAATAAATTTGATCTAATACCTTCTACCATCATTGCTAAAACTTGCGAACAGCTTGTTGAACCTCATTTACAACTCACAGATTTTCAGTCTAGACTCAAACAGAAGATGTTTAAACCTCTTAGGCTGCCTTCTCTCTTACATCCTTACCCTTCCTACTTTGTTGAATATCTTCCCCATTTTACTGGAAAATACCATATTACAACAGAGAAGCATTTAGAATTCTTTCATAATTTCATTGATAATTTTGAAATAATGCATGAGGATATTGTCATGAGGTTATTTTCGAAATCCTTTGCTAGAGATGTTGGTTTTTGGTTCCGAAACTTAAAAGATGATTCAATTGGATCATCGGAAGAGTTACATGATGTATTTTTGAAGTATTGGTGTAAGAATAAATATTATGTTCAATTTCTTTCCAAATTTTATAGTTTGAAAAGGGAGAATGATGAGCCAATTACTAAATTTAATTGGAAGTTTCAAAGTTTTTATATCAGTATGCCTACATAGATCAGACCTTCGGAAAAACTTGATATGGTATATTATGTTATGGCTCAACATTCAGATCTTGCCTTTTTCCTGTTAGAAAGGAAATCATCATCTTTAAGAAAATTGTTTGAGGATACAAAAGGAGTGGAGGAGAACATCTGAGCTAGCAAAATGCTTAGAGATCAGGCTCATGTTGAAGATATACAAACTTATGAACAGGAAGAAGAAGGTAACTATCATTCAGATTTAAGATGGTTTTGTTCATCATTTTCATATTTTCATATGAACAAGGATATAAATGATGCTTGTGTTGATTCTTCATATTAGTTTGCTGATTTTTTTTTATGATAATATACTTTCAATGGATTGTAGTAGAAATTTCATATTTCTTGCTATGAGATTATCATGTTATGAAGAAGAAGTTGCTTCTCTTCAACCTTTTACTATTGATATAAGAAATAAGCTGCCATTCTTGACTTATGTTCACTTTCAGAATTTTATTTGTTCAAGTTTTGATCAAGGATTTTATTTAAAGGTCGAGAAGTAGTTTGAAGAGCCCTTGGTTTCCATTCTTGAGCCAATGTTTAAAAAGAACAACAATGGAGAGGAAGAGAATGCTTCACTTTATGATGAATATAGTGAAGAAATTGAAGTTTTAAATCATAAATTTCATGATCCCGTGGCTTCTTGGATGGAGTTGTATTTTTCAAAGGTTTCTAATGCTCCAGCTTTTGGCATACTTCCTATTTCCAGTCATAAGTATCAACTGCCTACAAACTCTTTATTGCATTTATCACATCTTTTGTGGGTTTTCTCAAACGGTGGCATGCACGGAATTATGATTCTCAGTGAAATGGTTTCTTGTGTTCACTAGAAGTATGATTACACTTGATTGGGTTGTTTCCTTCGATTAGAAGTAGGAGCAAATAACAGAATAAGCTTGCTATACGAGCATGTAGATTCTTTTCAATATGCTTGTTTGTAGCAGTATTTTGTCATTTCAGAGGTATGTGTTCAGAGTTTGAGAAAGTTAAAGAGATTTGGTAAATGACTCCATCAACCAATGAATAAGGCACAAGGTCTACAAGTTCTTGAAGCCTCACAAGGAGCACTTCATCCCGCAGGAAGAGCCAGATGTTATAACTAGGTCTTGTTCTTAGTTTATCTGTTCTTTTTGTCCTAATTTTCAACCGTTGGTTTAAAATGATTTTACATTTTATGTTGATTTTAAGAACTTTTGACAATCAGTAATTTTTGTTGGATTTAATGCTTTTAATGGTTGAATTATTTCATTAGTTTAGTTTTAAGGTTTGTCTTTTGGGATTATTAGTTAATATGTATATTTTTAAGATTTCAAAAAATTATAATAAAAGTTTATTCCAAGTTTGTTTTATAATCTAACCCTCAATTTTGAGTCCTTTGTTAGATATTTTCATGAGGAGATTCTTGTAGCAGCTCTGTTTTTCCTATTTTTTTCATTATCATTGGGAACATATTACGAGGTGATTTAAACGAATTATGGAAAAAAAGAGGTTTTTGTCCAAAACAGACTCATTCATAAAAACCTCTCTCATTTTTGCAACAACTATTATATTTTGAGATATTGGAATTCATCTTTGTGGCCTATTTTCAGGGTTTGAATTATTTAATAATTTCCTATTTTAGTCACAAATTTGCAGCACGTATTCCGATCAATTGAAGGGGAATTTTTAAAAACCAAGAAAGGTTTTGTTTCACAACAGAATCATTTAAAAAAAATATCTCTCATTTTTTGCACATGTGTCTCGGATCGAGAGATATGAAGGTGTCTTTGAGAGCCAAATGTTCAGAAATTCACCAAATTTGCCCAAATCCGATTTGCTATTTTTGGGTTAATTGTCTTTAAATATTTTGAGTTATCATGTAACTAATTGATGTAACCGTTTCAAATTTTGACCTAGAAAGTAGTTATGGAACTACTTTACCTTTGTAATGATAAAAGGAAGACAAACATACAGTTTTGTAGGGAATATTTTTCACTCAAGGAGAGGCTTTTGGAGCTTTGATTTCTCGAGCTAGCATTTATAAATATTATGTAAGTGGATGACTGTTATTGATTATATGTAAACTAATAAGCCCTTTTACCTATCATGATTTTTCATTTCTGATCTGGTTGATTGCTCGGTCTACAATTTCATTTCCTATTTAAAGGTTTATTCATGTAAATGCTTGTATCCCGTGGGTGGAATTAGTATTTCATGTGTAATGTTTACGGCTTATTGGGATGTGTTTGATCCATATTTTATCTAACTTGCATGATTCAGTTCTATATTAGATTGTGGATGTTTATTTCCTCCTTGTCGATGAAGTTTTTTAAACCAAAACCCTAAAAACCTATTTTACTTAATTTTATTTTATGAGATTGTGTTAACTTGTTTTTTAGTAGTCTGAGAACAATTTCTGGCACTACAGAGTATATTGTATGAAGTCCCAACATGGATCCACATATGTATGGTCATGGTTGTGCTGAAATTTGTGGTCATTTGACATAGATATTCAATGTATTTCTGGTAGCTATGTCCCAAGTTTGATTCCTCTATCACATGGATCTACATTGTATTCTAGTAGCCATGGTCGTTAATCTCTCTCATGGATTACCTTGTATTGCTGTGTAGCCATGATGATGACACATTTGTTCATGAGTCAAAAGTATTGATGTATTGCATATTCCTAGTTGATGATATCTGATCAAGCTGATTCTTGCCTCGAAGTGATAAATTGCTCTTTCAAATCTCTCTCCTATCGTATCCCTCCAGCCTCATGCTTTGGGGGGAATTTTGTTACAAATAAGTATCCTCATCAACATGTGATGAGGCCCAAACACAGTATTTTTCCCTCAATTCCAAGTCATGAAGTAAAATCCCGGTCCAGATATAAATCCTGCATATCAAAATCTAGCATTGGTCTTGCCTTTTAATCAATGAGCATTACCTTGTTCATCACCGCCTTTAATATTTTGGTAGTAAGAAATGGCATAGCCTTTACCTCTTGTACAAGGCATAGTTCTACCCTGGCATGGCTCTGTCATAGTGGGGAAGAAGCAGTTCCCTTGGTAAAAAGTGAGAAAAGAGAGGTTTCCACAAAGCTTCTGGAAGGAAGTCTTCATGACTCCCTTATCCCTACATCTGAGGACCACCTGGGCTCGAGATCCATCCTTTTGGGATCTCCTATCCACCTCACCCACCATTTTCTCAGCCATCCCTATCTTCCCAAGGCCTATAAAAGCAGGCTCACATCCATGGTTGAGAGAGAGCAAGGTTATGCCATTGCATTGACATTCTGGCCTAAAACTAGTAGGGTGAGCATAGGAGGAGCAAGTTGGAGCTATTGGGGACAAGATATTGGAATTATGAAGGAGATTATTGACACTAAGTAAAATGTTGTAAACTTCTTCTTGATTCATTAATGCAAAACTGGTTCATTTCCCATAAAGTATGTTGTGTTAATATCATGTATTTTATTGTTAGATTCCTTAGTCACTAGCATAGAATAGTAGAACATTTTCTGGTGCTTTTTGATCTTGTGTGTTGGTTTCATGTGATCATGCAGGTACATCAGTGAAGAGCTATCATTGTAGGAAATAACTACACTCTTCCATCAAAGACACGTATTCCATATCTCCACCCATTCTAAGGAAAGTCTTCCAATTTTGTTGTGTACTATTTGTTCTAGGTCTGAGCCATTAAGACTAGAAGACCACCTCCTGTCCGTAGGAGGTGCATTTTTCCTAGCAACATTGTTTTTGCTATGGAATGATTAAGACACCCTCTAATTGATTTTATAGACTAATTCCATATATTTTGGTCAATTGGTGAGTATTTTGTATGATTTTGAAGTTTTTATGCATGTGAATGGAATTTGAAAAATGCATGGTTCCTGAAATTTTCGATGGACAGATTTGCAATTTTTGGTCATTTTGATTGATTTTTGCTGTTATATATGTCTTAGGAATCTTATTAGATAGGTTTCAGACATTAATTACCTCTCTTTCATCAAGCTTTAAGGGATTGTTTTGAAGAATTTTTAAGTTTTGCATGCATTTGGCTGAAATTTGAAAAAGGCAGGATCCTTGATTTTTTATGGTCATATCTGCAATTTTTGGTCATTTTGATTGATTTGTTATGCTGTAGATGTCTTACAAATTCTCTAACAAAGGTTTTAGACAAAATTTTCTTCCCTTTTATCAAGTTTTAGAGAATTGTTTGAAGGATTGTAAGTTTTGTGTGCATTTTTGTGTGGAGATCATTGATTTTTGAATTTTTATTGAATTCTTTTGAAACTTTGAATAACTTTGATTGACATCCTAAAACAATTTTTAAATCCTAATGTGACATTTTTGGATCATTTTTTAATTATTTGGGGACATTTTCCCTCAATTTTGGAAGGCTTGGAAAACTCTTTTTAAGAAAAAACTAGGAAAAACTCACTTTTAGTAGGAGGTTTATTTTTAGTATTATTCAAATTTTTCCTTGAAAAGAATGATCATATATGAAAGTTTATGAAATTTTTAGTCTTTAAGTCATTTATTTCATCCTTGATTGTCTAAAATTTTGTCTAACTTGGTCATTTCTATGACATAGTGACATAAGTAAACTGTTGAAAAAATTAAAGAACTTGTCATTGTTTCAATTTGTAAATTCTTGTGACCATGAATTTTGAATCCACATGGAATGATGACCAGACACAAAATTTGTAATCACCATTAATACACTCTTCATACCATCATTTAATATCATTTTCACCAATTCTCAAACTACGAACCTACCACTCAAGATTAGTTCAAACACAATGAAAGGATATTTTCGTCATTTCCAAGATTCTTAAGATAAGTTGTGTTTGAGCCATGAGTATCCTCTTCACTTGCATTTTTTGGGAATTCTTGTGAACGATAAAGTGGATCTCATGTGTAATATATAGGTTTAGTTTTAATAAAAAAATTGAGCCACAAGTATGCTCTTCACTTGCACTTTCGGGTGGTCCTGTGAATAAGAAAGTGGATCTCAAGTGTAATAGGAATCCTTTGAAGTTTTTTGAAGCATATTGTCGAGCCACAAGTATCCTCTTCACTTGCACTTTAGGTTGGTCCTGTGAACAATAATGTGGATCTCAAGTGTAAATGCTTGTCATGAAAAATCAAAATTGAATCACATTCTTACATGTACACATCAGTTTAGTAGACTTATTGGAAACAAGAAAAAACATTGAATATTCAAGAATTTTTTGTTTCTAATTAGTAATAATTGAAACCAATCTATTGAACCCTTGATTGAAAAAATAAAGTGATGTCAAATTTTTGAAAGTGATTTTGCAATATGCACATCTGAAGGATCTCAATGAACCTCTTACTCTCCCATAGTATAGAAGTTAATTGAATGAAAATATAGGATTAAAAGCATGTGTACATTGGTTTGGTTTATTAGCATACCACCACTCCCTAAAACTAATCGAATTAACTTTAAAATAAATGCTTAATCTAAAAACAACAAAATTTTTATCTTTGATATCACCAATAAGATTAGGCTAGGGATTTGGGTTAATATGGTGAGTTAACACTCCAAAGCCTCAAAAATTTGAAACTAGCATTGATTAATGAGAGTTAAATCCATTACTATCAAAGAGTTCTATCCAAGAAATACCTTATAACACAATCATTAACCACGAGGTAAATATGAATTAGTAAGGGTGGTACCCCATGTATTGCTTCTTTGGTGGGATATGAGCACATTACAGTTTCTCGATCAAGTGACAAGTCCTCGGGGTGACATCACTTTTCTGAGATAGCTAGTCTATGTGAATTATCCTGGATGGATGATTGTCATACCCAATCACTGATTGTGAAGTGGTAACCATATTTTCTTGTCTTAAGGGCATCACACAGGTTTTTGTGAGTGGGGGACACTTGCAATACCTGAGACAGACACAAGTTTTTTTCAGCTCCTTAAGAGGGTGAGTAGCCTAGAGCTAAGTTTTGGAACCCCGGCGATTGAATAACAATGTAACTATTTCTCGTACCTTCACCATTGATTAATTATTGAGACTTAATGTCCCTCAAGGACTACTAATTTTGGAAGGCCCTCTAAAATTCCAACTTTCCACTAAACCTCGATTTTTTGGAAAGAAGGTGTTGATGTATTTGTAAATTCAGAATGTATTAACTTGTATATATTATATTATACCTCAATGTTCCTATCGAGAGATTCATTAACATAATAAATTCATGTAAAGTAAATGCGGTTAACCCTCTGTTGTAAGTCAGGGAAATAGTCCCCACAATTGAGTTGAGGTTAACCCTCCTTGTTGATTAGGGGGGTAAAGTCCCCATAGTTGTGGGGCACTAGGGTTGTTAGACTCTCCTAGAGAATTCAGCCCTAGTAAGTAATTGTTAAGTGAGGCTGACTTGTTGGAGTGTAAATAAAGTGAACGAAAGAATATAAATAAAAGTGAGGCTCTCCTCATTTCAACACACACACTCACTAAACTAGGGCGCATGAGTGAGAGAGAAGGAGTTGGGATCAGACAAAGATCTTAAGATCATATTGCTTAAATGATAAGAATATAACATGGTATCAAAGCTAACTTGAGAAGAAGACACTGTGCAGCTCTAGAAGCTAGGGATTATTACTTTTTGGTTCTCTCTCCACAATCCATCAACAAAATGAGGCTAGGATAACTCTCCATTAAAGGGCACATCTTTCTGTCGAAGCAGAATTTCATTTCAGGCATTTTCAGTTTTTGGTGCGGGAAATTAGGGAATTTTACAGAAGAGGAATTTTTGAGTGAGCCAAGCACATGATTTATCTCCTCATCAAAATCAAAGCTTATATACCAAGGTCAAAGTTTTTGGTTGAGTGAAACTCTGGGAAAGTCAAACCCTAGTTTGACAAAGGGCCTGAAAAACCCTAAAATACTAAAATTGATACGTTTTGGTACATTCTCTATATCTCAGGATTGAAGAAGTATAAAGGGAATAAATTTTCACAAACTGAATATAAAATCCTGATGTACCTCATGTAAAAATTTCAGACTTATATTTGCTATATTCTGGGAGATATGATTCCTCCAAATCAGGGTTCCAACCTCTTCCAGGATTGATCCCTAAACAAGACACCTAGGTAGAATTGCTATATCTCGGGATACAAAGGTCCAAATGAAATTTCACAAGATGTTCCAGATAGGGCATGGAATTTAAGTTTTGTGGAAAACATTTCAGACCTTGATGATGAAACAAGGACATGTGGCATTTCATACAATTTCGCTATGCTGAACAGTCTTGAATTAAGTCACCGTGGGAAAACTATCATAAGTCACAATTGGTCAAAAAAACTCTACTAAAACTTTGGTGTTGGAAAGAGGGAATATGAGGCTACCTTAGTCTAAAATTTCATACATAGAGGAGAAGTACTTTTGAAGATACCACAGAAACAGTATGAGGCATTTATGCAGAAGAAATTGGAAAACTAGGGCTTCCTGTTCCGAGAGTTTTCCTCTACTGTTTTTAGAAAAGGAGTACATTGGACAGCTTGCCTTGAAGAGGTCCATATTTATATACAATAAAAATTTTAAAATTCCAATCTTTGAAAATTATGGTTTCTCTTACAAACCCTAGATCAGCCAGATCCGGAACTAGGACGAACACCTCAAATCAGTAAGATATAATCTTTTTCTATTTACATTTAAGGTTGTCATTTGAAAATGACTAATCACACCAGCTTGATGACAATCTTGGTGAAACTGACAACTTTCGAGCATGGAAGTATTGGATCTCACTGGTTCTTGAATAAAATTAAATTGGACACCTACATAAGTAGAGAGGTTCCAATTCCATAGGGAGATGAGGCGAAAGCCTTACATACGAAGAACTTGGGCAAGGCCAAGAAGAGAATTGTTGATTCAATCTAGGATCACCTTATACCACAAGTTTCTTCCCTAAAGACACCTAAAGATATTTTTTGATTCCTTGACCAAGCTATTTGAAGGGAACAACATATATCGAAATATGACTTTGAGAAACCAGTTAAAAAATGTGAAGATCCAGAATGCAGAGACCATACAGTCACACTTTACAAGGGTCTCTCAAATCAAAGAACAACTTGAAGCAGTAGAAGAAGAAGTGGAGAATGAAAAAATTGTGATAACTAGCTTGAATGGCCTCTCAGGATCATGGGATTCATTCATTCAAGGAATGTACACCAGAAGGAAGTGATTACCTTCAGCAGACTCTGGGAAGAGTGAACAGAAGCAGAAGTTCGACTCATAATAAGAGAAGAGAAGATGGGAGAAACTGAAGATCTTGCTCTCACGATTCAAAGAAGATCCCTCAAGCGATGAGGAATATGAAGAACTCAATTCTTGAAGAACCTCTTATCCATATTAAGCATTAGGATAATAAATGATGTTGTTATGAATGAAGAAGATGATGAAGCTGAAAGAAGGAGTCTACCCACGAAACAAATAAAGATAAATATTCAATTGTCATTTCATAATATTGTTTTTTTATGCATTTGTTTATATTCAGTTGAACTATTATGCATGATAGAATGTTTGCATTAATGACAATATACTACTAATATGCATGTGATGGGTAATTATCTCATGGTGCTATACAACTCTCCATTGCTACTTATCTAGAATGAAACCTCTTTGCTGACATATTGGATTAGTGCACAATATCAATGTTGTCCTGGTAGACATGGAAGGCATCTAGAAAGTTTCCATAAGATATGGATTACTGTTGTATTGTATAAAATAGTTGCATGATTATATCTTGACACAAAACAATTTTTTCATTATGAATATACCTTATGAAATGTTTCTAACCATACAACTAATGCATTTGACTTGTAGGAAATATCGTGTACAATCGTCTACAAGAAAATAAGGATGAGACTTGTTCTGAAGAACAAGTGATGACAGTTTAAGAAATATTCCAAGATGAAGAATAATATGAAGATACTTTCAATGAAAAAAAGAGGCCTTAGAGACACTCTAGTTATGTGACACTGTTGAGTGACATCATTGATGCAAAGCCTTCCAGCTATGAAGAATAGCCAAGAAGAAAGGGAAGGAGAATACCAGTTCATGAAGAATGATGTCTAGGATGTGGTATCTACAAGTATATGGAAACATCATGGGATACAAGGCAATATTCGTAGCATGAGGCTTATCAGAGAAAGAAGGCGTAGACTATGAAGAGACATTTGGATCTAGTGGGAGTTGAGGCACATGACAGGCATAATCATGTGTGCAAATTAAAGAAGGCTACGAGCTCAGAAGACACCCATGGGATAACACATACATGAGGAGCTTGAAGATCACCTAGAGTGATGAATATCTTAACCTTAGCTACAAGGTTGAAGATGAAATCCTATAGAGGATGACAAGCTCATAGATGGGTATGAGAAGACCTTTTGAAAAGGTTCAATATAAAGGATCTTGGTATCCAGTGACCCTAGATGGATACATAGAATATTAGTAGTAGAGGAAGCTACTTGTCCCTCCAGTACAGAATGTGTCAATGCATAGAGTACGAAAGGCAGAGGGAGAATGATGCTCCACTTTAGAGGGAGTGATGGCAGAAGATCCTGAGATTCGACATGGTATGACAGGATGGACAACTTACTAATGGCTCTAGGATTTACTGAGAGTAAAAGAATATTCCAACCTCTAATTCAAGGTTGAAGGAAGAATACCAGTGATGCTCATGTTATATGTCGACGACCTATTCCTAACAGGAAAAGAGGAACTCATTAGAGATGGAAGAAGGAGACTTTCTATCGAAATCGAGATGAAGGACTTGTATATGATGCACTAATTTCTAGGCATGTAGGTGTGGTAGAATGTAGATGGAATCTCCCTAGGGCAAGGGAAGTATGTAGTAGAGATCCTAAAGAGGTTCAGGATGATGGGATATAAGTCCATGACCACACCTATGGCATCAAACCTGAAGCCATTGAGTGTTGCTTCATCAGAATCGGTTGATGCCATGATGTATCATCAGATGATTTGTTCCTTTATGTACCTAATGGATACGAGAATAGATATTTGATTTGATGTGAACACATTGAGACATGTTTACTTGATCGTTACAAAGCATGTAGTGAGCTACCTGAAGGGTACAGTTGAGTATGGGCTCAAGTATGATACGAATTAGAAGATTAATTTGGAGGGTTATGTGGATTCATATTAAGCAGGTAGTGCCATTGATAAGAAGAAATTAGAGGAAATTTGAGGTCTAAAATGGGCCTCCAAAGGAAAATAATAAAATAATAGTAAAAATAATAAAATAATAGTTATTAATTTTTGGAG
This sequence comes from Pseudotsuga menziesii, assembly GCA_001517045.1. NCBI lineage: Eukaryota > Viridiplantae > Streptophyta > Pinopsida > Pinales > Pinaceae > Pseudotsuga > Pseudotsuga menziesii. Next base: position 1,099,401 of record LPNX011037872.1, on the reverse strand, counting down.
GAAGAATGAAAAAAACTGCTTTTTGTGTTCGTATTTTCGACATATCTCCCTGTGTTTTTACTCAAATTCTAAGTGGGAGAGATCATTGGATTCGTAATTTTATTCCGCATCCAATGAGTACCCACATTGCATACTTTTGATGGACCTCGCTACCCCAAAAACAAGAAATACTTGAAAAAATGTGATGATGACATCATCGTCACATTGTTTTAGGTATTTCTTGTTTTTGGGGTAGCGGGGTCCATCAAAAGTATGCAGTGTGGGTACTTGTTGGATGTGGAATCAAATTCCACATCCAACGAGCTCTCCCACTTGAAATTTGAGTAAAAACATAGGGATATATGTCGAAAATACGAACAAAAAAAGTAGTTTTCTTATATGACAAATATGTCAATTCAACCATTATGGTTGACTCATTTTATTGAAATTCTATTTGTTCTTCAATTCCAACTCACAAAATTTATTGTTGGCACATTTTCTTATAAGGCCCATTTTAGACCCCAAATTTCCTCTAATGGCACTTCGAGGTGTGATCTCTTAGTTTAGCAGGACAGAGTCCTGCATGGTGCTAAGTACAACCAAGGAAAAATATGTTTCCACTTTCTCGGCTATTTGGGAGGTAGTATGTTTCTTTTGAAAACTACTATTTGATTTGATAGATCTAACTTGCATTTTTTGTATGATGCAAAGAGGAGCAATGAAGCTCCAGTATGTGATCTAGATCAAGATATCTTGAAAGACGGAGTTCTAGTATAGTTGGTGAGACAGGTTGTCTGAGCATAAAATCCTGGCAAAGCTTGTAGGTGGCTTAGACGTCAATAGTCCTGTCGGCTATCCTCGAATGTAATCGGTCTTGGTGAAGCTCGCAAGTTATCCTTGGACATAATCAACCCTGATTTGATTCTATGCTAGAAATAGACAGAGTGAAGTTTAAGTACTTCAGGGATAAGGTTGGTGTTCTCCATATCGAGGTTCCCTCCAAAGGGAATCAATGTGTCTGTTATCCTTTCTGACATGGTGGAAGGCTGGGCTCCACATGGTTAGATGTAAGTGCAGAGATATTCTGATGTGATTGTAGGATGTGTTCCCACATGATCAGTGTAGAGCCATTCTAATGTGATTGCGGGATGTGTTCCCACATGATCAGATATACGTGCAGAGCCATTCTGATGTGATTGTGGGGTGTGTTCCCACATGATCAGATGTAAGTGTAGAACCTTTCTAACAAGATAAGGTTGGATGTAAGTGCAGAGCCTTTCTAACAAGATGAGGTTGGATGTAAGTGCAGATCCTTTCTGACAAGATGAGGTCGGATGTAAGTGCAAAGAATTTCTAACAAGATGAGGTCGGATGTAAGTGCAGATCCTTTTTCAAAAGATGAGGTCGGATGTAAGTGCAAATCCTTTCTAGAAAGATGAGGTCAGATGTAACTGCAGATCCTTTCTAACAAGATGAGGTTGGATGTGAGTGTTGGGCCTTTATGACATGGGTTTTGGATGTGTTCCTCCCATGTTCAGATGTAAGTGCTGGGCATGCCTTTTCGACATGGTTCTTGGATGTGTTCCTCCCATGGTCAGATGTAAGTGCTGGGTGGGAATTTTTGACATGGTTCATTCCATGGTTAGATATAAGTGTTGAAGACGATGAATACCTACATGGAGGCTAGGTCTACAACCAACATGAAAAAGGGCTGGCTCTGTAGAACTTCCTTTGATGAGTAGACTTAAGAGATAACACCATTTGTTCGAGATAGTGGAAGCAATGATGATGATCTAGTGATGATCCAGACTTGATGATGATCCAGTGATGATCTATACTTGATGATGATCTAGAGAAGGAGACTTGTACTGATGAATTGTGTCAAGAGAATACCTTCCTAGTTAAGAGGGAGTGTTGATGTATTTGTAACTTCAGAATGCATTCACTTGTATATTGTAATTTTTAAACCTGTGCATAGAAGCAAAGCATATAGATTCTTTTCAGAAAAATAGATATCACAACACATCATTCACACATAAACACAAAGATTTACCCTAGAAACCCTTAACTAGGAAAACCAGAAAACCTTGGAGCCACACCTCCTATTTTCTCTTCATCACATTATGAAATCCTCACAATACAAAATATAGGTATTCCGCAACATCCAAATACCCTAATTCGTTAACCTGAATTAGAAAAAGCCTCCAATCCCTTAACCGGGATTAAGTTACATATTTTTAGAAAAATTCTAAAAATAGCCACAAACAACTATAAATAGCCAAAAAAAATTGCTCCCTACGCTCGCATCAGAAATGGCCAAATGGTCATTTCTGGATGGAAACAGGGCCTACGGCCTATTTTCGTCTAAGGTTCCTTTGGGATCGCCGAGCTACAGCACTGACATGCACACCTCCCCTCCATATGTACATGCAAAGAATATAACATATACCCAACATATATCTTATATTATACCCCGATGTTCCTATCAGGAGAGTCATTAACATAATAAAGTCATGTAAAGTCAATGAGGTTAACCCTCCGTTGTAAGTCGGGGAAATAGTCCCCAGAATTGAGTTGAGGTTAAACCTCCATTGTAAGTCAGGGAAATAGTCCCCAGAATTGAGTTGAGGTTAACCCTCCTTGTTGATCAGGGGGTAAACTCCCCATAGTTGTGGGGCACTAGGGTTACTAGACTCTCCTAGAGAATTCAGCCCTAGTAAGTAATTGTTAAGTGAGGCCAACTTGTGGAAATAAAGTGAACGAAAGAATATAAATAGAAGTAAGGCTCTCCTCATTTCAGCACACACACTCACTCAACTAGGGTGCATGAGTGAGAGAGAAGTATTTGGAATCAAAGAAAGAGACAACTGTTGTTAGGAGATCATCTTTATGTTTTTGGGTTTTACTTTTGCTATTGGTGCTCATTCTATCTTTGAGGAAGTTGTGGGGTCTTCTCCTTTATGGTTTCCCCAAGGAAAATTCTTTGTGTGTCTTGTCTCTTGTGATTATTTTTTTGCATGTTATTCTCTCAGATAAGATCCTAATATCATATTGCTTAAATGATAAAAATCTAACAGAATCTTGATTGTTTCTTCCTTAGGGACTTTTTTAGTGGCGTGGACATTTTGGTTTTTGTTGAGTGTAGCTGCCTTTAGGATTGCTTGACTCTATTTTGATATACTCTAATAAACAAATCATTTTATTAAACTTCAGAGTGATTAACCTCTCGATCCACCCATCAAGGTGGCGAAGGAAAATTACTCAAGTTTGAGGGCCTTGCTACATTGTGGAGGCATATACATGAACCACATCGTTTTGACTTTGAAACTGAACTACTTAAAAAATCAATCAAATGTTACTAGAGAAGAACAATGTTAAATCAATTCTAAAAATTTGTCACACCATGGATGGAACATATATAGAATTGATGATCTTACTTTAGTTGAGATTGAAAAAAATAAATTATCACACATTTTCTCATATAAATCCACCCTCTGCACATCCTTTAAAATCAATCATACTTACGGAAAGTGAGTCACTGGCTAGTCTTTTTGAAAGTTGTGATAAAATGTAGAACATTACACTTGACCCTTTAGCTTTTCGGGGAGTTGAAGAAACCATATCAATGCAGCCTCAAATGGTTATGGGAGATTGTCAAAATCCTCTTGGGACACACAATAGTTATCTAGGTTCTACTTCTGGGGGCAACCCTTTACCATGGAATGTTCATATTCTTGGCGGAAATAATGCATCCTAGAACATAAATGCCAATTGGAATTATCCTTCATCGATGGGAGGAAAATATCTAGAGGTTTATCCTCTTATTTATCCTAGAACAATGCCCAGGGGAAATCCACCAATCAACCCCATTACACAATGGAGTGGTCATCTTTCACAAAGTAACCAATCTTTTTGGATCCAACCTCTGCAAGGAGGAAACATACCTTGGAATTCCAATCAAAACCAAGGACAAAATCAATGGAATGGTTGGGTTCTAGTAAATAACCAATCTTCTTGGGACCCAACTCCATCAAGAGGAAATCCACCCATTTTTCAGGTTTTAGGAAGTAACCAATCTTCTTGGGACCTAAATCCATCAGGAGATAATCCACCCATTGATCATGTTCCAAGAAGTACTCAATTTTATTGGGGGAAACCTTTGCAAGGGGGAAACCCACCTTGGAATACTAATCAAATCCAGGGACCACCTAAATGTTGTGGTCAAATTCTAGGAAATAACCGAACGCACTAGAGTCTAACCCTGAAAGGGGGAAATACATGCTTTCATCAATGGTGTGGTTAGATCCCAGGAAATATCCAATATTCTTGGAGTCTAAACTCACAAGGGGGAAATACACCCATGAATCCCATTCCAAAATGGAGTGGTGAGGTTCCAGAAAGTAACCAATCTTTTTGGAACCATCCTGCAATACCTATGTTTGATCTAGCTAGGCCGCCACATGGACCTCATTCCAATGGTATGATTGGTTTCATTAATAACCATGAGCATATCACCCCACAAATGGGACAAATGTCTATTCAAACCTTAGAACTTATAGTTGGTCAGGATATGAAGAAACATACTAAGCCTTCCCCAAATTTTGAAATCCTCATAGTTCAATCCCTGTACCTTAGGTGGAAGAAGAAGAAGTACAAGGGAAATAACCGTGTTAATCCTTCACAAACTCCTGAAAATACCATAGTTCAATCCATGGAACTTATAGGAAATAAGAAGAAATAAAAGAGTAAGAAGAATGCTAACTTTGGGGAGGGAGGTGCACTAAATCCAACTCAAGACAGTGGGAAAGAAAAATCCGTTGTATTAATGAAACCTTTTCTGCAACACCATGTTGCTGCTGCAACTACTTTCCCATTTTTTTCATTTTGGGGCCCCTCATTACATTTTCTATTTTTGAAAGCAGTATTGTGCTTGCTTCCCAACTTAGATAATCCTCCCTGCTACCTAGTCTTTCCTAGAAGCTTAAGATGAAGGAAGTTCCTAAGCCTGAGTTATATTTTTGGTAAGAAATCCTTAGGCTTGACTTTGGAAACAAGCCGTATTTGAAAGTTTCACTTTTGATTTTAGATCAACAATCCAGGGTTGAATCCAAATAAGATCAATGGTCAAGAAATGCGGAAGCAGAAAAGTGGAAGAAGAAAAGAAGAAGCATAAATATTAAAATTTTGGTCTTAAAAAGGATAAAGTTCTGATTTCCTTTTTTTGCGGTTCGATATCAACGTTCTGAAGGGCTTTCAAAAAAATTAATGGCTCGGGAAAGCTGGGAGTGGAAAATTGGAATAAAAAAAGTCATTTTTCGTTGATAGAAAAGTTAAGGTTCCACCTCCCTCCTTCTGCAGTCTCATATCCAACAGTACAGAAGGTTTTCGCACAAATCGACAGCTTGGAAAGGTGCAAAAGAAAAGAGAGGAGGCAGAAAAGTGGAAGCGAAAGATGCAGGTTTTGGTCAATTAAGGGTTGGAATCTCGGTTTCTGATTTTAGCATAGATTGACGGTTTAGAAAGCTTAAAAAATTATCAATGACTAAAAAAGAATCAGAAATGTGGAAATGGAAGGATTGAGTTTGATTTTCGAACACATTGGCAAGCCCACTTTTTGATTTCCGCTTTCTGCAAAAGGAGGAAGCAGAAAGGCAGAGGTGGAAAAGTTAAAGTTTAATTTCACAAAAGTTTGATTTTCCATTTTATGATTTTTGCATAGATTGTCTATCCAGGATCGCCCAACATAGATAAACGTCGTAGAAGTTTTCAAAAGGGAGAAAGAAGAAAAGAGGAGGTGTAATGTTAGAATTTTGGTCATGAAAAGGTAAGAGTCCTGTCTTCTGACTTCTGATCTGTAGATCGACGGCTAGGGATGAGCCTGCATAGATCCAATGAGCAAGAAAAGGAGGAAGCATAAAAGTGAAGCAGAAATGTAGAGTTAGAAAAGTAGAATTTTGATTATGAAAAAAGGTTGCAAATCCACCTTCTGCCTTCCGCAGTTCAAGATGCAACAATTTAGAAGGATTCCGCTTAGATCAATGACCGAGCGAAAAAGAGGAAGAAGAAGTGCGAAAGCGCAAATGCGGGGGAGAAAAAGTAGATTTTTAACTTGATAAATTTGACGAACCTGATTTCCACTTTTTGGAAGGGTGGAGGAGGAAAGAAGCTGTCAAGGCTGCATGATCTGACGGTCCAAATCAGACCTGGTCCATATTTTATTAAATCTAATTTTTGCATTTTTTGTTTGGTTTGTGACTGTGAACCATTGAGGGAACTGAGAAATTTTGCTCCCAAAGCCTAAACTAATAAATTTGTCGTCATAACTGGGCATTGGTCATTATATGTTTCTATCTAATAATTGATGCATATCAGTACGTGGAAATGCTGTGAATTATGTGGTTCCCATATCAGATATATCTCTCATGGTGTTTCTTGTATTTCACAGGTACTATGGTTCACCGAGCTAGGGTGAGCGGATTGCAAAATCGGATATAGGATGAATCAGTGGATGGTTCAGATGAAGATATAGTCTGATCGACGACTGTAAGGGATTTCATTGTATGAATATGCAAAGATGAAGAAAACCATTACAGACTGACGGGAGAGGTTCTAACTGTCATTTTCAGCAAGCGAGCATGAGTCCTTTCTATTAAAATTCCCAAACTAATCCATCATGCACGTTCGAGCATGTTTTCCTGATTTTTTTTTGTGATCGTGGTGAATCTTCTAGATCATATTTTGTTAGGATTTCTGAAACTGAATTTGGATTTTTTTCGAGGTCAGTCTCGGGATCCCATAACACTATAAATAAGAGGTGCAGAGCACTGAGAAACAACCTTTTTTTTTGTTGGTGAAATAATTCTGGACTATTGTTGTAAAAGAGCTACCTATTTGCTAAAAAGAAGGATCAATTTGCTAGAACAAAGGGCTTGCACAGATATTTAATTGGAATTTATGGAATGCATACTGTACAACTATTTCTCCTTTCTTATGTACCACATACAGTGAGATTATTCTAACCTCCTGGAACTATTTCCTTGGTCATGAATGTGTGTTGTCTCTATAAATTTCTATGTTGATAGGGTAATAAATGTTTTAACTATATTAGAGCTACATCTAGTATTCTTTCTGCTGTGAATGTGATTATTGTGTTGGTACAGATACCTATTAGACCTTTATGAGAATTGAAAGTATATTACTCTGAATGCTAAATTTTCTCCCTGGCCAGGGATATAATAGTTTAGTTTTAGATCTAGATTATACTTGTATTTATCATAAGCGCCTGCACATCATTCTTTAAACAAAAACATTATAAACAATGAAATGGGCCGTAACTAGTAAAATATTAAAGAACTTAATCTGCGGTAGCTGGAACTGTGACCCAGACAGATTCCCCACACCAAATGGTGTATGATCTAATTGGGATCGTTCACTGGGGATAATCCCTACTACTTGGTACCTGGGATTTTTATAGGCATCAACATATTTGTATCTAGAAGGAGGGCCCCATCCCATGCATGGCTGGTAAAGGAAATATGATTTTAAGAGAAGATTACACTGGAACATCATCAGAAAATACTTTCCTTGAAGACATTTTTCCTGAGTTACAAGAACAAGAATAAGAACAGACAGGCTCTGTAGAAGAAGAATCAAAACATTTGTATGTTGTCCCATTTGAAAAAGTAGATCTATTTAGGAGACATACAAGATCCTACGTGAGAAACTTGGGGGGTTAAAAGTTATTCCTGTATTACCTAGAAGGCTAGCTTCCAAGAAAGTACCCTCATACACTAGGGATTAATTTCCTATGGAAAAATTAGAAGAACTGGTAGATCTATCTAGCCAAGAAATTGTTCAGCCTCTGGATCAATTAGATCCAGAATCCCCTACAATTTTGGTATTTAGTCAGTCTCCACCACAGTATCCACCTAGAAATATGGTTGTTGTTAATCAACCTGTTGTTGATGTATTTGTAACTTCAGAATGTCTTTACTTGTATATTATACCCCAATGTCCCTATTGGGAGTATCAGTGATGTAATTGTGTCATACCTCGATGATCCTATTGGGAGAATAAAAAAATTAAACAAGTCATGTAAAGTAATTGAGGGTAACCCTCCTTATTGTTCAAGGGTTAAAGTCTTGCAGTTGCGAGGCACTAGGGTTATTAGAATCTCCTAGAAAAGTATTCCCTGGTGAGTTAATCTCAATTTGAGAATTAGTATAAATAGAGAGTGAACCTCTCTATTTATCACACAGACACACACACTCAGTTGTAGCGCATAACTGAGAGAGAGAGAGAGAAGAAGCTGGGACAAGAGAGAGAGAGACTATTGCTATCGGTAGATCATCTTTGTATCTTTGGGTTTTAATTTTGGTGCTAATTATATCTCTAAGGAATTTGCAGGTTTTTCTCCTTTATGGTTTCCCATAGGAAAATATTTGTGTTCATTGTCTCTTGTGATTGATTGTTGTGCTTGTTATTTTCTCAGATAATATCCCAAGATCATATAGCTTAAATTTTAAAAATCTAACATGGTATGAGAGCTAACCTGAGAAGAAGACACTATGCACCTGCTGAAGCTAGGGATTCCTAATTTTGGATCTTTCTCCATATATTTTCAGCAAAAGGAGGCTAGGCTGACTCTCCTCTCTAAGGCAGATCTTTCTGTCGAAGTAAAATCTGATTCTGAGCATTTTCAGTTTTTGACCCAACACTACTGCGGGAAATTAGGGATTTCCACAAAAGTGGAATTTTTGAATGAGCCCAAGCCTGGATTGATCTCCTCCCCAAAATGGAATTTTAGAGATCAATATCAAAGTTTTTAATTGGGTAGAAGTACAGGAAATTCAAACCCTAAATCTGCTCCTAAACCAGAAAACCAGCTCTACAGAAATTCAGCTCCAGATCTAGTTTTGACATCTTAACCTGGTAAGATCTAAATATTTTGCATTTCCATTTGAGGTTCTCTTTTAAGATGTCTCATCATACCAATCTTGATGAAAATATTTAGGGAGATGATAAATTCCGAGCCTGGAAGTATAGGATATCCCTGGTCCTGGAAGAAAATGAATTAGACTCCTACATAAGTGGAGAAGTTCCGGTTCTAGAGGGATATGAGGCTAAGGCCTTACACAAAAAGAAATTTTGTCATGGATAAGAGGATTATTGCTATTTCAATCAAGGATCATCTCATACCTTAGGTGCCCTCCCTAAAGACACCTAAAGAGATGTTTGATGCCCTGACCAAGTTATTTTAAGGGAAGAACATAAACCGGAAGATGACTCTGAGAAACCAATTGAAGAATGTAAAGATCCAAAATGCGGAGACCATCCAGTATTACTTTACTAGGGTCTCTCAGATCAAGGAACAACTTGAAACTATAGATGAAAAAGTAGAGAATGCAAAAATTGTGATGACCATCTTCAATGGTATCCCTAGGGCATGGGACTCTTTCATTCAAGGGATCTATGCCAGAAATAAGCTAGTCAAGTTTAGAAGACTATGGGAGGAGTGCTCACAAGAATAAGCTCAAATGTTAGCTTGAGAATAAAATATGGGATGTGAATATCAATCTCTCATAGTACAATCCAAGAAAAGAAGAACAAACCATCACAAAGGTAAGCACTCTCACTAGAAGAATAACACTAGAAAATATAACAAAGATTTGTATAAGTTCATTTGCTATACATGTGATGAAAGAGGACACATTGCAAGATATTGTCCTAGAAACAAATATAGATCTCACAAGAGGAAGGGAAACAAGAAAATAAACCATGCTCATGCTGTAGAAGATGATGAGCCTTCCAAGAAGAGAATCAAACAAGACAGTGATGGTTCTTCAAGTGATGAAGGATATGTGTTGATCTCTTCCCTCACGTGAACTGTCACACATAGAAGAAATGATTGACTTATTGACAGTGGGGCTTCCAAACACATGACAAGATTTAAGGAATCCTTCGTGAAACTATTAGAACATGAATCACCCCATAAGGTGAAAACTGGAGATGACTACCAGTATCCAATAAAAGGTAGCGGAGAATACTCCTACAAATTAGACTCTGGAAAGTCTATGAAAATGAAGGGTGTCCTATTTGTACCAGGACTAAAGAAGAACCTTCTCTCCATCTCTGCATTAGATGCAAAAGGCATAAGAGTTTCATTTATAGATGGCCAATTCCTCATGTGTCCAAAAGGAAAGACTACTAACAATGCAATAGTAATTGGAGAACAACAGGGAGGACTATACAGATTAAAGGGCCAACCGGAACAAGCTTTGGTTCATGAATCAATAGAACCAAATGAAATTTGGCATAGAAGGCTTGCACATGTGCACTATAGGGCACTACCACTTGCAAGAAAATCTATTGAAGGTCTTCCATAAATCTAGGAAAACATGAAGGAGTATGCAAGGGATGTGTGAAAGGAAAGAACACAAAGAAGACATTTCCAAGTAGAGAAAGCAAGGCTAAAGGAATATTGGAAATAATTCACTCCGATGTATGCGGTCCGATGTCATCCAGTTCATTAAGTGGGTATGTATAGTATGGTTCTTTCATTGATGATTTTTCTAGAAAGACATGGATATACTTCATGAAGAACAAAGATGAAGTATTCAGCAAGTTCAAGGAATTCAAAGCCTTGATAAAAAAAAGCACACAGAGAAGAAGATTAAGATTTTACGATCAGACAATGGCAGAGAATTCATATGAAATGAATTCGAGGAATTATGCAGAGATTCAGGGATTAAGAGGGAGTTGACCACTCCATATAATCCAAAATAGAATGAGATTGTAGAAAGGAAGAATATAACAATCATGGAAGCAACAAAGGCAATGCTTCATGATTAAGATCTTCCTATGCATATATGGGTAGAAGCTGCCAAGACATTTATGTATGTACAAAACCATACTCCACATAGAGTACTCGATAACAAGACACCTGAAGAAGTGTTTTTTGGAAAGAAACCAGAAGTTAGTCATCTCTAAATATTTGGTTGTCCAGTGTACATACACATTCCAAAAGAAAAGAGGAAAAAATTATATCCTTCAGGAAAGAAGGGTATATTTGTGGGATGCTTTGAAAGCTTGAAGAATTACAGAATATACTTTGCAAGATTCAAGAAGATAGACATCAATAGAGATGTAACATTTAATGAAGACACAACTTACAACAAATCTAGGAAGAGACCAGTTGAAGATCCCAAAGAAATTGAAATACCCAGCATCCGAGATACAACCATGGATGAAGCAATTCCAGAACAAGATTGAGAAATAGAAGAACCTCAAGAACATGTAGATCCACCTCAGGAGAAGAATCCTCAAAAGAGGAAACCTACAAGGGTACGAGAGGCTATCTAAGGTGCAGAGAGATATAGGGATCTAGAAGAAATGCATAGAGAAAGGAAGAGAACTAGGTCCTACTCTGGATATGTAGCCCTATTATGTGACATCATCGATAAAGAACCTTCCAGTTATGAAAAAGCGAGAGGAAATAAAGAATGGAAGGATGTTATAATTGAGGAATATCAGTCAATAATGAAGAATGATGTTTGGGATGTTGTCTCAAGACTAGAGGGGAAGTCTATTGTGACTTCCAAATGGATCTATAAGATCAAGCATGCTATAGATGGTGGCATAGAGAAATATAAAGCAAGATTTGTGGCTCGTGGCTTCTCATAGAAAGAAGGGATAGATTATGAAGAGACTTTTTCACTTGTAGCCAGATATACTTCCTTCATATCAGTACTTAGTTTAGCTACAGTAATGAAATGGAAAGTACACCAGATGGATGTCAAGACAGCTTTCTTGAATGGTGTAGTAGAAGAGGAAGTATATGTGAAGCAGCCACTTGGCTTTGAGACACATGATAGGAAGACTCATGTGTGTAAATTGAAGAAAGCCCTATACGGTTTGAAATAGGCACCCAGGACGTGGTATGAAAGAATTGACAGCTTCCTGACTAGTTTGGGATTTACCAAAAGTAAAGCAGATTCCAACCTTTACTACAAGGTTGAAGAAGGGAACCCAGTCATGCTCCTACTCTATGTAGATGACCTGTTTTTAACAGGTATATATTGGTTGATTGCTAACACGAAGAGGAAGCTGGCTGTTGAGTTCAAGATGAAGGAATTGGGTATGATGCATTACTTTCTAGGCATGGAGGTGTGGCATAATGTGGATGGAATCTCCCTAGGAAAAGGGAAGTATGTGGTCGAGATCCTAAAGAGATTCGGGATGATGGACTGCAAGGCCATGACCACACTTATGGCACTGAATCTAAAGCTATAGAGTGATGCTTCATCAAATTCGGTCGATGCTACGATGTATCATCAGATGATTAGGTCCTTGATGTACCTGACGAATACGATACCATATATTTTCTTTGTTGTGAACACATTGAGCCAGTTCCTAACAGATCCGAGACATGTTCACCCGATCGATGCAAAGCATATTTCGAGGTACCTAAAGGGTATAGTTGGTTATGAGCTCAAGTATGAGGAAATTTAGAATATTAACCAAGAAGGTTATGTGGATTCAGATTGGGCAGGAATTTCCATTGATAGGAAGAGCAATTCAAGGTGTTGCTTCAGTATGGGATCAGGTGTGATGTCCTAGTTTAGCAAGAAGAAATCCTGTGTGGCACTAAGTACAGTTGAAGTAGAGTATGCTGCAGCTTGTTTGACTAGTTGTGAGGGAGTGTGGTTGAGAAATCTACTGTCTGACTTATTTGATATCCAGTTGGATGCTACTTGTATATATTGCAACAACCAGAGTTGTGTGAAGTTGTCAGAGAACACAATGTTCCATGACAAGTCAAAGCATATTGAGATCAAATATCACTATATCATGGATATGGTGTAGAGAGGAGAAGTGAAGCTCCAATATGTTGCGACATATGAGAAAATAGCTAATGTGTTGACCAAACCATTAGCTAGAGTGAAGTTTGCGTACTTCAGGGAGAAGCTTGGTGTTCTCCAGATTGAGGTTCCCTCCAAAGGGAATTGATGTGCCTATTATCCTTTCTGACATCGTGGAAGGCTAGGCTGCACATGGTAAGATGTAAGTGCATAGATATTTTGATGTGATTGTGGGATGTGTTCCCACATGATTAGTGTAGAGATGTTTGGATGTGATTCTGGGATGTGTTCCCACATGATCAGTGCAGAGCCATTTTGATGTGATTATGGGATGTTTTCCCACATGATCAGTGTAGAGAAATTCTGATGTGATTGTGGGATGTGTTCCCACATGATTAGTGTAGAGACATTCTGATGTGATTGTGGGATGTGTTCCCACATGATCAATGAAGAGCCATTCTGATGTGTTTGCAGGATGTGTTCCCACATGATCATATACATGTACAGAGCCATTCTGATGTGATTGCGGGATGTGTTCTGACATGATCAGATGTAATTGTAGAGACTTTCTGACAAGATGAGGTCTGATGTAAGTGGAAATACTTTCTGACAATATGAGGTCGGATGTAAGTGTAAAGCCTTTCTGACAAGATGAGGTTCAATGTAAGTGCAGATACTTTCTGACAAGATGAGGTTGGATGTAAGTGCAGAGCCTTTCTGACAAGATGAGGTCGGATGTAAGGGCAGATCCTTTCTGACAAGATGAGGTCGGATGTGAGTGTTGTCCCTTTCTGACATGGGTTTTGGATGTGTTCCTTTCATGGTTAGATGTGAGTGTTGGGCATGCCTTTTTGACATGGTTCTTGGATGTGTTCCTCCCATGGTCAGATGTAAGTGTTGGGTGGGCCTTTCTGACATGGTTCATTCCATGGTTAGATATAAGTGTTGAAGATGATAAAGACCTACATGCAAGCTAGGCCTTCAACCAGCATGAAAAAGGGCTGGCTCTATAGAACTTCCTTTGACAAGTAGAATTGAGAGATAACACCATTTTTTCAAGATAGCAGAAGCAGTGATGATGATCCACTGATGATGATCCATTGATGACCTAGAGAAGAATACTTGTGCTGATAAATTGTGTCAAGAGAATACATTCTTAGTTAATAGGGATTGTTGATGTATTTGTAACTTCATATTGTATTCACTTATATGTTATACCCTAATGTCCCTATTGAGAGGATCATTGATGTAATTGTGTCATACCCTGATAATCCTATCCGGAGAATCAACAAAGTAAACAAGTCATGTAACTTCATTGAGGGTAACCCTCCTTATTTTTCAAGGGTTAAATTCCCCGAAGTTAAGGGGCACTAGGGTTATTAGACTCTCCTAAATAAGTCGGACCTGGTGAGCTAATGTCAAGTAGAGAATTAGTATAAATAGAGAGTGAGCCTCTCTATTTATCACATAGACACACACACTCAGTTGTAGCACATAACTAAGAGAGCGAGAAGAAGCTAGGACAAGAGAGAGAGAGACTACTGCTGTCAGGAGATCATATTTGTATATTTGGGTTTTACTTTCGGTGCCAATTCTATCTCTGACGAAGTTGCGGGGTTTTCTCCTTTATGGTTTCCTCGAGGAAAATCTTTGTGTTCATTATCTCTTGTAATTGATTGTTGTGCTTGTTATTCTCTCAGATAATATCCTAATATCATATATATTAAATGTTAAAAATATAACACCTGCATGGAGGGAGAGAACGCCACTCAACCTGGCTGCTCCATTGCATGATTTTCCTAAGAACCCAGAAAACGTTTTACCAAAATTTGATCATAGAAAACATGTTTCTGTTGATGATCATTTATAGAATTTTTATTTGTCTTTGAATCTCTTAAATGCTGACCATGAATATGTGGTTTTCATACTTTTTCAATATACTTTTGAACCTAAGGCATCTTCATGGTAATTTAGTCTCCAAGCCAATTCCATAGTAAATTGGGATAGTTTTGAAAAGCCGTTCTTGGGGAAACTTGGTAACAAACAAACTGTATCCACTCTCATGAAAGAATTACTATCTGTGAGAATGGAAAAGAAATAAAAGGTCCAAGACTTTAATCACAGGTTTACTACCTTATTGAATAACTTTAGTGTTGCAACTAAACCAACTGAAGAGTCTCTAATAGAGTATTATACTACAACACTTGATCCACCAATAACAATGTTTGTAAAAAGGTTTGGTAAAATTACATTGGTATAAAACTATGAAGAGGCCAAGAAAGTAGAGGCATATTTGGATAGTATAGAAAAGTATACACCAGAACCTGAATTGAAACATACTAGAAGAAAATTACATTTGATGTTGAATAAGCCCAAAGAAGAACATTCTAATGAGCTAGAAAATGTGGAGAAAATGGTGCAAAAGTTGCCAAATAAAATAGTAGACATGGAAAAGGATAGGGGAACTAGTTCTTATAGAAATCCATTCAACCAGTATTACAAAAGAAAGGAAGAGAGTGGACAACCCCAACCACCTGTGAATAATTCTATTGTTTTAAATTTTAATGAGGAAGGGATGGATAATTTATGTACCTTTCACCAAGAAACTCATTATGAAAAGAGTTGTCCGCAATGGATTAATTCAATGAATCTGGTCATGAATAAATTGTTAGATACACAACTAGCAGATCCTAAAGAGGAGCAAACCCAAACTAATGACCCAGAACAAACACATGAGTAAACCATGATGTTTTTATGGGATTGGGCACCTACTTTGGGGCTTAGTGAAGATGAACCTAGTGAGGCAAGTCAAGTTTCATCAGCTAATGTCACAACGATAAGTAGATCCCCAGTAATGGATGAAATTCTGTTACTGCATAAAATAAATAAGTTTAGAGAAAACATGAAGAAAATTCTCAATATAAGTCAAACAATACCTAATACTAATCCAACAAATATAAAAGAGACAATCTCAATAGGTAACAAGTCAATAAAGACAACAATTAATAAACCTGTGGAAAATTTGGAAAATAAAATAGAGGCTACTAAAGAACAAGGCACGGGGTATGACATTGTAGAAGACATTAAGAAAACAAAGGAAAACATTTCTCTATTTGAACTATGTAATTTTCCTTAGAAAAGGATGAAACTTCTAGAAGATTTTAATACATAGCCTAACAGTATCCCAGAAGCCATAGAATCTCATGATGAAATAAATGATGCAAGAATTGGGGGAAAGCCTAAATCTTGGAGTTTACATTTTTTGTTATCTTTTGAGATTTTTAATCGTAATGTACATAATTGTTTAGTAGATTCTGGGAATTCATCAAATGTCAATCCAATTTCCGTATGTAAAAGGATTAATGGTCAACCCATACGATCCCCATATCGAATAATTCAACTAGATAGATATGTTGTTAAAGTCATAGGGGAAGAGAAAGATGTCCTCATTCATTTGTCTGTAGATCCCAAGGTTTCCTAGTTTATAGATATTATGGTAGTGGATATACAAGAAGCATATGGATTAAATTTGAGTAGGGTCTGTTCAAGGAAACTAAATGGTTACTTTGCAATTAACTGGTCTCACATGTGGCTTCCATTGAACAATGTTCAAAACCAAATTAAAATACTGAGAGAACCACACATGAAGTATAATGTAACTCAGTTAGAGGGGAAGAATGAACCTATGAACTTCACTTCTCCAGTCTTGGGAAATTACTATTTGGAACTTGAACCAGGGAACTACCAAGATGAAGAAGCCTGCTATGGATCAGACACATAGTCTGATATCCTTCAATTCTCATGGGATGATAATATTGATTGTAATATAGTAAACATAGTGACTGGCATATTAGAGTTAGATGATATATTTTGGTTTATGTATTTTGATGGTTCTAAAACACAAGAGGGATCAGGGGAAGGTTGCATCCTGATTGATCCAGATAAGAATAAACACTTTCTCTCTTATAGACTAGAGTTTGAATGCACAAATAACACTATTGAATATGAGGCTCTAGTCTTGGGCCTAAATAAAGCTATTGAACTTGAGGTTAGAAATTTAATTTTTTTTGGGGATTCTAAGATATTAGTCAGACAATTAAGAAACACCATTCATTATTTCCCTCCACATATCAAGGGATACTAGTTGGAGGTATGGAATTTGATTATGCACTTCAATGATTTCAATATAAATGTGGTGCCTAGATTGCAGAACGCTGCAACTGATTTATTAGCCACATCTACATCCATATTAGTGTTAAATAATAACACATGTTTCATTAAATTGATTTTCAGGAAATCTATACCTGACAATTTTACAAATCTAAGGGTCTTCAATGACGATGAACAGATCATCATTTTTTTACAAATGAAGAATATTTTAAAGAATCCATAATAGATGAAGAAGAACATTTGGCGGGTTTACAAAATGAAGATGTGATTCAGGGAAATTTCATGCCTGAAGTGGTAAGAAACCTCGAAGGTATGTTTGGTTTGCAGAGTAAAATCCAGAAACCAACCAATGTGAAGATGAACAGTTCATCAATGCAACATGAGCTGATCAATCTGGGATCAGAAGCTGAACCTAAACATGTCAATTTGGGAGAATGTTGCTTGCATGTGGAAAGATGTAATTTTATCAAGTTGTTTTAGCAATACAAAGACATCTTTTCCTAGACATATGAATATCTAAAGACTTATGACACTCACATCATAAAACATGCGATTCCCATCAAAACAAGAGAAAAACCATTTCATCGACAACTTAGAAAGATGCACCCATAATTAGAACCTTCGATTCACAATGAAGTAAAGAATTTAGTAGACACAAAGATCATTTTCAAGGTTTGACATTCAGAATGGGTGGAAAATCTAGTCCCAGTGAGGAAAAAGTCAGGGAAAATATGGTTTTGCATTGAATTCGGGAACTTAATTAGAGCATCAAATAAAGATAACTATCTGGCTCCACCAACGGAACAAATTTTACAGACGGTTTTAGGCTCAGAAATGTTCTCCATGTTAGATGTATTTTCATGGTATAATTAAGTGTTAGTGGCCGAGCAGGACCAATTAAAGACAACATTTTGTACAAAGTAGGGAATATTCACTTATAGAAGAATGCCTTTTGGCCTCATGAAAGTCAAAGACACATTTCATAGGGCCATGTACATTGCATTCAAAGGTTTAAGTGGCCACTAAGTAGTAGTGTGCTTGGATTATGTAATAGTTTTCTCCAAGAGAAGAGAAGACCATGCTTTTCACTTGAAATAGATTTTTGATCACTGTAGAAGATATGGTATATCTCTAAACCCAAAGAAAAGAATCTTTGCAGTTCTTGAAGGGAAATTGTTGGGACACATCATCTCAAAGGAGGGAATCTCATTAGATCAAGAGAGATTTTAGGCTATAACTTAGATTCTCATGGCCCATAATAAGAAATCTATGCAATCATTTATTGGCATAATAATTTTTGTTCAGAGGTTTGTCCCTGATTTTGCTCAAATTGTGAAACTTCTGCAACAAATGGTGAAGCAAAGTGTACAGTTCAAGTGGACTGACATTGAGAAATTTTCCTTTAAAGATATCAAAACAACAATAGCTCAGGAACCTTCTTTGAAGAGTCTAGACTTTTAAAAGGACTTTATTTTATATACCTTTGCTTCAGACAACTCTCTGGCAGTAGTGCTTACGTAGAAAGGGGAATTGGGAGAAGAATACCCAATATCATTCATGAGTACTAGGTTACAAGGGGTTGAATTGAATTACATAGCCATGGAAAAGCAAGCATAGGAAGTCTTCAAGTAAGAAAAACAATTTAAACCCTTTATTCTAAAGAATAGAACAAAATTTTTAGTTCCTCACCCAAATATTAGTTCTCTTTTTGTGCAAAAGGAACTAAGTGAGTGAAGAGGGAATTGGGTGACTGACCTGCAGGAGTATGACCTAGAATTCAAACCAGATATCATCATCAAAGGTCAAGGGTCGTGAAAGTTGATAGAATATAATCAAACTAAGAAAGAACCTAATTGGGAGAATGAAGTTGGAGTGATCTTGATTGATGTATGTTTTATCTTCACTTCTCTTAAATCTTGGTATAGAGATATGGTGTACTATCTTCAACAAGGATATTCACCGGAGCATTGGATATACAAGAAGAGAATGGCACCTTGGTTGAATTATAATCCATATCAAATAATGGATGGAGTGCTTTTCATAAAAAAAAATTTATGACGGATTTTTTCTCAGATGTTTGGAAAGAGAGGATAGGCTCCAAAATAGTCAAAGAATTACATGATGGACCAGCAGGAGTACATTAGTCTGGGGATACCACAACTCACAATATACTTAAAGTTGGATATTATTGGCCAAATTTGTTTGAAGATGCTCATTCCTATGCAATAAAGTGTGTTGTATGTCAGAGAAGTGGTGGAAAATTGGCAAAAATGGCGAGACCGTTACAACTTGTTACTATTTCAGAGCCATTTGAACAGTGGGGCATAGCTGTTATTGGGGAAATCAATATGAATTATTTATTACAGCATCGATATATCCTTATGGATATAGATTATTTCACACTATGGGTGGAAGATATTCCATTGTGCAAAGTGAATGAAGATGTTGTCATTGACTTCCTACAAGAGAACATTATGACAAGGTTTGGAGTTCCAATTTCTCTTGTTTTTTATAATGCATATTATTTCTCATCTGTTAAAATGACTGAGTTTTCTTATGAAAAGGGAATTAAGTTGAATTACTTAGCTAATTATTATCCTTAGGTAAATGGTTTAGCGAAATTGAAAAATAAGAACCTTATCTGAATTTTGAAGAAACCCGTTATTGAAAATCAGAGAAATTGGAACTCAACCCTTCCAAATGCACTGTGGGAAGATAGGGTCACTCCAAATAATTCGTTAGGAGTGTATCCCAATACTGTGGTATATGGAAAAGAAGCTTTATTTCCCCCAAATATTCTTCTCCCATATTCACAGTTAGCTCAAGCCTCAAGGGGTTCTAGTTGTGAAGTTTTACAAGCACAAATTGACACTTTGTTAAAACTGGAGGAACTTCGGGAAACAAATAAAGATAATTTCAAACAACATCGTGGTATTATCAAAAGATGGTTTGAAAAGAGAAAATATGGTACAAGAAACTTTGATGCAGGACACCTAGTTTTGAAATGGGATTATCCTCATGCAGAAAAGGGAAAACACACAAAGTTCCAACATTTATGGATTGGACCTTACATAGTCACTGAGAATTTAGGCCTTGCAAATTTCAATATTTACAAGGATAGGAAGAAAGTATTCCTGTAAATGGCCTTTGTCTCAAACATTACTTCACTTAGATTTCTAGAAACCCTTTGTACATAAATAAACTTGATTTTATTGATTTTGTTTTCCAATTATTTATTTTCATGTTTGTTTCATCTTATTTCATAGCCTTAGTTTGTTTTCTTTTAATAAACAAGCTCAATTTTTGTTGCTTGGAAGTATAGGAATCTGATTATACTCAAAATATTTGGATGTTAGGAATTGCTTATGGGAAGGAGAAAATGATAAAGTTCGATCATATTGACAGTCTTTGACTGTTGAAATATGATTGAAAGGGAAGCTAGTCTTCGAGTTCACATTTGAATCGTTATAAGCCATGTGAAATAACTAAGAATCATGAGGTTTGGAGTACTATATTGGGGTTTCATCCATTCTCACATTAATACATGTCTTAGGAAGCATATCATGATGGAACCATGGAAAGGAAGCAAATCTGATGGATGTATGGTATTCAAAATGACCCCATTGCTACAAATAAAGAAAATGCCAAAAGGCCTAGATTGAAAAGTTTTTTTTTGTTTATGAAATATTCAGTCTTCAATTAAAGAAAGGATGCTGAAGAAAAAAATAATTAAAACAAAAGTGTTGTCAAAACAACAAATATCATCAAGGTTCTTCTCCATCCGTGACCATGATAGGAAAAAAAATTGTCACTCACAGAAAAGGACATTGTGGATGGAAGAACCTACATCAAGCTCTTAAAATGAAAGAAGTAATCAAGGAAGACTCATAATACTTTTTCAGTCATAAAGAAAGCATCAAAAGAATGATTTTAGCACAGGAATGAGGAACAAACGAATACATATGTATTGCTCTGTTACAATCCCATGGAGTCTTATCTAATGGCAACTTAAAGACAAGGGGTAAAATGAACTTCATACTCTGGCCCCATGAGAGTTATCAGGACACTGAACTCATGGTTACATTACTCCCAAAGAAATGGTTTCAAATGTGACACTTGAAAGTTGCATCCAATTTATACATCTAGTTTAAATAAGTCTCAAGAAGTACATTTAAGTAATAAATGAACATTCACAGTACAGTACCATACAGTAATATTGTTGTTCAAATAATTTCTTTTTTTAGAGATCTATGTTCACCAGGTAGTCACCAATTGTTGTTGCTGCAACTACTTCCCTAAAAAAATTTGCATTTTGGGGCCCCTCCTTACATTTTTTATTTTTGAAAGCACCCTTTCCCTTGTTTCCCAACTCAAATAATCCTCCCTACTACCTAGTCTTTCCTAGAAGCTTAAGCAGAAGGATGTTCCTAAGCTTGAGTTGTCTTTTTGGTAAGAAATACTTAGGTGCGAATTTGGAAACAAGCCTTATTTGAAAGTTTTGCTTTTGATTTCAGATCAACAATCTAGGGTTGAATCCGAATAAGATCAATGGTCAAGAAATGTGGAAGTAGAAAAGAGGAAGAAGAAAACCAAGAGAGGAAAGATTAAAATTTTGGTCTTAAAAAGGTTAAAGTTCTGATTTCCACTTTTCGTGGTTCAAGATCAATGGTCCTAAGGGATTCCGTGCAAATAAACGGCTTGGGATAGCAGGGATCGAAAAAGTAGAATAAAAAAAGTCATTTTATGTTGATAGAAAAGTTAAGATTCCACCTCCCTCCTTCTGTATTCTCAGATCCAATGGTCTAGAAGTTTTTCCACACAAATAGATGGCACAGAACGGTGTAAAAGAAAAGAGTGGAGGCGGAAAAGCGGAAGAAGAAGATGCAAGTTTTGGTCAAGTAAAGGTTGGAATCCTGATTTCTGATTTATGCATAGATCGACAGTTTAAAAAGATTCTGAAATGATAAATAGCCCAGAAATAATTGGAAATGCGGAAGTGGAAAAGCGGAAACAGAAGGATTGACTTTAATTTCCAAACACATTGGAAATCCCACTTTCAATTTCCACTTTCCGCAAAAGGAGGAAGCGAAAAGGTGGAGGTGAAAAGTTAAATTTTAATTTCGGAAAAGTTTGACTTTTTGTTTTCTGATTTCTGCATAGATCGACGGTCTAGGATCTCCCCACATAGATCAATGGCTCAGAAGGTTTCGGAAGGGAGGAAGTAGAAAAGAGGAGGCAAAAATTTTGAATTTTGGTCTTGAAAAGGTAAGAGTCTTGTCTTGTAACTTCTGATCCACAGATCGATAGCTAGTGATGAGCTCGCATAGATCGAACGCCCAAGAAAAGGAGAAAGCAGAAATGCAGAGTCGAAAAAGTAGAATTTCACTTATGAAAAAAGGTTGCAAGTCCAGCTTTCTCCTTCCATAGTTCAAGATCTTACGGTTTAGAAGGATTCCACTTATATCGTTGATCCAAAGAAAAAGAGGAAGCGAAAGTGTGGAAGCAGAAATGCAGGGGTGGAAATGTATATTTTTAGACCAGATCCATCTTTGATTTAATCTGATCCGTTCAATTTTTGTTTGGTTTGTGACAGTGAACCATTGGGGAAACTGAGAAATTTTCCTCCCAAAGCCTAAACTAATAAATTTACCGACATAATAGGGTGTTGGAAATTATTTGTTTTTGTTTAGTAATCGATGCATATCATTACATGGAAATTTTGTGAATTATATGGTCCTCGGATCAGATATATCTCTCATGGTGTTTCTTGTATTTCACAGGTATTATGGTTCACCGAGCTAGGATGCGCGGATTGCAAAATCAGCTGAAGGTTGCATTAGTGGATGGTTCATATGAATATATAGTCTTTATCGATGGTTGTAATGGATTTCATTGTGTGGAATGCATACTATAGAACTATTTCTTCTTGCTTGTATACATCACACAGTGAGATTCTTCTAACCTCCTAGAAATATTTCCTTTGTCATGAATGTTTGATTTCTGTATAAATGTCTGTGTTGATAGGGTAATAAATGGTTTAGATATATTACAGCTACCTATGGTATTCTTTCTGCTATGAAAGTGATTATTGTGTTAGTACGGCTATCTATTAGACCCTTATGAGCATTTATAGTATATTACTCTGAACTCTAAATTTTAGCCTTGGTCAGGGATAAAATAGTTTAGTTTTAGATCTAGATTAGACCTGCATTTAGCATAAAAACTTGCACATCATTATTTAAACAAAAACCTTATAAATAGTGAACTAGTCTGTAACCAATAAAGTATTAAAGAACTTATTCTATGGTAGCCAGAACTGTGAACTCGATGGATTCGCCACACCAAACGGTGTCTGATCTAATTGGAATCGTTCACCGAGGAGAATCCCTACTGCTTGGTACCTGGTATTTTTCCAGGAATCAATGCACCATCATCAAATGGTTGTTATAATGTTGGTACCTCTACCAAGAGGAAACCAATCAAAATCCCTGCAAGAGGGAAATGATCCCAATGCCAATGTCTTCATGTGTGATCATGAGGTGAAAATTAAAATAATATCTCATTCTTATGATGTCCCTCCTAATACATTGGATCAATTGGAATCACAACCAAGTGTTTCTCTCACTATTGAGAAACCAACCATAGACATAGTACCACACACCCCCATAGGTGATCTATGTATAACAATGCATAATCCTAATGCACGAGCTGCTCATAATGCAAATGTTGTTGAGGAAATATCTCAAGCACCATGTGCCATGTCCGTCATGGAGATGTTGCAATATTTTCCTGCACAAATAAAGGAAATATTGTCTTCAACTAGATTTGTTGATCCATCCGATGTGACATTGATCAGATTAGACTTAAACCAATCAACCTGTAGGATTCATTCCAAATTTTCTTTTCATATTAAAGGAACATTTCATGGAAAGAATATCTTTCAAGCCATAGTTGATGAAGGGGCCTCAACCTGTGTCATGTCATTTAGATGTTGGAAATCATTAGGATCACCTACCTTAGTTCAATCCCATATTGTGCAAAAATCATTTGACGAACATTCGTTCTCTCCTCACGGACTCATTGTATCCCTCCCTATTCAATGGGATGGGAAAATAGTCACAATGGATTTTGAGGTAGTAGATGCGCATATAGATTACAATTTTCTATTAGGATGCATTTGGATACATGTGATGATGGCTATAGTGTCTTCAAAGTCCCCAGTGATTTGGTTCCGTCATTGGCACAATATTGTCATGATCGACCAATTAGATCACTGCATGCTCGAAACTTCTATCCAATCAAATGGTCCTTTCATTATGGATGCTCTAAAGGAATTTCAAGACATTAGGGTAGGATCGTTAAAAAATGATTCCCTCATGGGAAATTTTGTGGTCCCGTAACCCTTATCTGCTATAAAAGTGTCATACCAAGCTATTGAAATGAATTCAATAGATTTGGATCAAAATATTCCCTTGAAGGAGGAACATGATCCAGTTACTTGGCCCATTTTGGTTGTGAGATCTCCCAACTCACTTGATTTCTTGCACATAATTTTATCATCGAATGAAACTATCCTTGAAATCATAAAAATTTGGTTGTACCCACCTAAGGAAATCTTTTGTGGGGCCACTGAGAGCATATTTGGTTCAAATGCACCCAAGTACAGGAGTAGCATTTGTATGGTCCTTGATCTTATCAGTTATACTTGGAAGCATGCATATAGGTTTAGGTTTTCCCTCTATGAATATGCATTTGAACCTTTTGCAACCTAAAATTTCCATAGGCTCGAATCTGTTGGAAATTGGTGGGCATCCCATCATATTTGTATTTTCCACCATTTCGATAGAGGAGCCTACTGAACATGGGACACCCTAGTCAGCACCTCATTACCATTTTGGTGTCCATGCTGAGTTAATCTCATATGCCCGGGAGCCCAATTAGTCCCATCATGACCTGGATTTTGTGACTGCATACTTTTCTTCCATACATTTCTAACCATTTCCTGATGGGCTCCCTATTTCATGTTAGTTTACATAAGCATGTGTTAAAATATCTGCATGAACATTTGTGCTTACTGCTTCGGTGCTTATTGATGTTGTTGCGTATATGCCTTTGTAGTCACTTATTCTCTCAAAATTCCTATAAATCATTGCTTATGTTTATGACCTATACATGTGAGAACTATTTGATTCATGTTGTTTATGGACCATTATTCATTGTGATTTATGATTTTGGTGTTTTTTGCAAGAATTAGCATGAAGTAAACCAGATTTCCCCCTTCCTACTTGTTCATTGTATCAATTTGGATAACCATAGTTACTTGGTTCTATTCTTTTGTCCGTCGACACATAATCCTACTTCAGATAGCCTACCTAAGGAGGGAACATTTATAAGAGTGTGAAAAACTAACTCATCCCTTGTTTGCAATATGTATCTTTACCTTGGACTGACCCATGCTCTTGAAAAATAGAGTACGCCCATGCAACACTTGTTCTATCCCATATACAATAGCATTCTTTATTTTTTTCAAGATAATAAATGAAAAAAATACTAAAAATTAAAAAACACAAAAATAGAAAAAAGGGGGAAACTTGAATCGTGTCATATTGAATCTTTGAAACACAGGAAACAGTCAGTAATAGTCTCCCTTGAACATGACACATAATTTTGCATCCACTATCTGTACACCATTTACATTTTCCTTAGGAAGTTGTACCGGTAATCTGAACAAATATCCATCAATAGGTTATCCTTCCTGTCATCTATGGAGATTTCGTTAATTCATCTGGAGTTGATGAATTTCACAATGGTTGGTTACTCGAATCTTATGTTGTCAGGTGTCCATTCTACATTGTGTTATGTGCTCAAGGGAATTCAAACTAGTGTCAACCATTCCTCAAATATTCCGACCAATCATGTCGGCCTTCCTTGTGTCAGTATACTATGTTGGACCTCACAACTCTACCAAATTATATAAACCTATTGATCTGAGTTTTGTGTTGGTTAATGTGGGATGCATTAACTCCCTCCTTGTGATTGATCTGTTCCTATCGATGCCAAATCATCATCTAGGAAATGGATCTAGGAACCCCAGTGACTACCTTGGATCTTTCAGTCATTAGTGACAGGATTCCTTGTAAACGACAATGGGTATACACCAATGACCCCTGATTGTTTGATTCTAAAAGTGTTCAACTTCAGAACATATATTCACACTTGTTAGTTTGTACTCAACTAACTTGGATTCCATCATCATTATCAGTGGGTCTCCTCACATTTGTTAACGTTATACATCAATTACTAATAATCAGATGGTGTTTTATTACGCTTGACATCAACTCATTTATTCACATGATATAAACCCATACTATCATTTGTTTGTATTTAAGACCTTGGGAAATATAGTTGTATCACTCATCGATGCAATTTCGAGTTGCACAAGATTGAAATACCATGTAAAATTACAGAATTTAATTTTGACATAGATCAACTATGTATTTTTCATGGCCATGATTTTTTACTATTGAGCATGGGCATACCTACCTCAGGAAGATATCATATATTTGGGAAATTTCCTTGTTTGACTTGCAGGCGTTTCTACAACTCCTTCGTTCATAAACCATCATTTTCCATCATTCCTTGATCACTAAAGAGTATTAGCACAAAGAGTATCAGAATGAAAGAGAAATTAATTTATTTCAGCCCTCAGCATAGCTTTAGATTTCATACATTAGGGGGAATCTATTAACAATAAAATTAACACCCTTTAGAGTGTTGGTTTGAAAACAATATTTTACTTCGCCCACAACATGAAGATCATATTTTTTTGAACAATTTTCCACTGCTTCCACAAAGGAAGAAATGTTTGAAGACAATATGGCTCTAAAGAGGCCATGTCCGTGACCACTTAAGGGCCAAATTCTAGTTCCTATAACTCACATAGTGAAAAATTCCTAATATGGGCATTAATTGTCCTAGAAATACTGAAAATCAAGTTGAAATGCCCAAAAACTAAGGAAAGTGGGTTTTTTGAAGGAAATAATAAAAACCTTCAAAATTTCTAAATCCCACATTCATTATAAAATATGGGATGCTAAAAACCCAATCCTATAAATGGAAGGCATGTGAGCTGAATTAAGGAGGACAAATTAGAGAGCAAAGACATGCTAAAGGAATGAGAATATAGATAGAACCTTTCTTGGACATCATAGTTTATTTGATCATTGGCATTGATGGAGAGGGGTAGTTTAGACAAAGGGAGAAAGGGATTCACCCATTATTGGTTTGTAATCACTTTCCTCTCAGTTTAATATGATGAAATTCAAATTTCCTCTAAATATTATGTTTCGATCCATGTTTGTTTCATGTAATTTTGCAACATTTAGTAGATAGATTTCATGTTTTTTTGAAGTTTTTTAAGAGCTAGAGGTAAGGAACTACCTATATTCTGCTAATCGAGGCCTAAAGTGCATGGATTCTGGAGAAAAAGGATATTCACCAAATGACACGCTGCAAGAGGTAACCTCCTCCCTTCCCTCTCTCTCTCTCTCCTTTGAAAAAGTGTAGAAATTTCAAGAAATTGTCAATTATTGCATATATTTTGTGAGCATGATTCACCCTCCTTGTAGTTAAGGATAGATAGGATGTAGAAAAGTCCCTTTAGTCAAATATACCAACACTAATGCTAGATATGCTCCTAGCTATTCGGTTGTGGAGTACCTAACCCAAAATTTTTGTGCTATGTACACCTTGGAAGTGTTACATAGTTTCCCTTCACATCGTAATGTACTTCTGGAAGCTATTGATAGCTTATATTCTACATGTTTAATGGAAAAGTTTGATTTTTCTAATGTCAAACCTCTCTTTCCTTTACCACATTGCCTTTCAAATTGAAGTAGTCCATGGAGAAAAAACAACCAGATGGACATTTATAGATGAAGGTGCATCTACGTGTGTAATGGCCATATCTTATTGGAAATCTTTGGGATCTTCTGAGTTGGTCCCATAGAACACCTTACTGACTGGTTTCAACGGAAGTTATTTTTGTCTGCACGGCATCCTATCTTCTTTCGATATAGATTTGACATGGACAATGGTTTCAGTTGAAGTAGAGGTTGTAGACATTCCTTTTGACTACAACTTTCTTTTGGGAAGGAGTTGGACCTACGCCATGAGTGTCATTCTATCACCAGTCTTTTGGGTCCTTATGTTCCCTCATGAAGGGAAGCTAGTTACTATCGATCAAATATCCTATACCTAGAAGATTCGTATGAACACATCTTATTCCAATGTATGGTTTATTCATAATACGTGCCTGGCGAATGAAATTTTAGGAGTTGGGATGTACACTTCACTTATGGGAACTTTAGATTTTCCCACTCCTATAAACTACCTTGGAATGACTAGTGTAGGGAAGATTGTTTGCATATTTGAAGAAATTTCTTCTGTCGAAAATAGGGCTAACACATAAATAATCCCATCACAAGATGAATCTAATGTGACCTTATCTACAACATAAATGTCTTATTAAGCCATCTATGATGGTGTTGTCAATTATGTCTTGAATCGTTATGTCTCAGAGGAGTCAGATGGGGCTTAATTTCTCACATGGGAAGAGAACTCAATATGCTCATATGATTTCTTGGATATGGTTCTAACGTCAGATGAATCCATTCTGGAGGCTATAATAGGACCTTAAAAACATTAAGAAGATCTGCATCACAAGTCCTATTTCATGCCAAAACTAAGAAGAATAGATCATTCTGAATTCCATGTGAGACTGTGTGAAGGAATTGATCAACCTATAAACCCATTACCTAAAGGATTTTTTAGAGAGGGGAACATGTTGAACATTTACAAAACAATACTGATAAACATCTCCACCAAGCCTGACATCATGGAAAATGTTTACATTGGATAAAACCTTTCGCTCGAAGAGCTTTCCATTTACACAACCTTGTTCAAGGAATTACACGATGTGTTTTCTAGTTATTAGGAGGAGATGTTGGGAGTAGACCCATCTATTGTTTAAAATGAGATAAATACATATCCCAACATCAAAACCAATTGACAAAAGCTACGTCCTATAAATCCTTGGAAGGTAGTAGTTGTCAAAGTTGAAGTCAAGAAACTATTGAAAGGTGGCTTCATATACCCCATTTCCTTAATAGAATAGGCATCTAATCCAATTCTGATAGAGAAGAAACAATGAACTATATTTGTTTGTACTGATTTCATAGATTTAAATAAGGTGTTTCCTAAAGGTAACCACTCTACACCATTTATAGATAAAATTATTTATGCGTGTCCAGCTAGAGAGGGATTTTATTTTATGGATGGTTTCTCTAGATACACTCAATTTCAAATCAAAACTAAGGAATAACATAAGAATGTTTTCATTTGTCCCCGGGGTACTTTTGTGTACAAAAATATTCCTTTTTTCTTAAAGAATTCTAGGGCTACCTTCCAACAGGAATTGAATTTTTATTTCCATGAATTTAAGCACACTGTTGAACCCTACTTAGATGACCTTCTGGCACATTCCCAAATGAGATAAGATCATCAGGATCATCTTCGTTTGTTATTTGAGAGATGTTGACACTACAAAATTGATTTAAATCCCCATAAATGCATCTTCTTTGTTGAATCAAGATGATTTCTAGGTTTCATTATTTCCAACAAGGGCATTAGGGTCGATCCTTTGAAAGTTGAGGCAATTGTCAATATCCTCCTCCTCGAACCCTCAGACAACTCCCATGTATTCAAGGAAAATATAACTTTCATAGACATTTTATAGTGAATTATGCCAAGATAAATAAAGGTTTCATGCACTTGGTTAAGCAAGACACTCCAATTATATGGGATGAAGCCGGACAACAGTCATTCAAGGAACTTAAGAAAGCATTATTGCCATCTCCTCTGTTTCATGCACCAGATTACATTAAGGATTTTATATTGTACTTGGATACATCGGAGTCTATGGTTGGCATAGTTCTGGATCAGGAAGATGATAATATCTAAGAGCATGTCATCTATTATCTCAGCCGAGCTTTATCAGGGCATGAACTTCAATATTCACAAGTTGATAAGTTGGATTTGGAAGCAGTATATTCCATCCAAAGGTTTCGTTGTTATATATTAAGTCGTACAACCACTATAGTAGCAGATGTAAATCCATTCTAGTATGTTTTATACTGACGAATAATCTGGGGAAAATTTAATAAATGGATCATCATACTCTAAGAGTTTGACCTGGATTTCCAGTCCACTAAGTAAAACAATTCCTTAGTTTTTGCGAAACTTATCTATGAGTTCCCTAGAGATGAGAGTACAATGATGGAGTATGAATCATTACCAGTTCAACACATCTTATTGATCTCAACTGCAAATCCTTGGTATGGAGATATTCTGATATATCTTCAGACTTTGAAATGTTTGACAACCTTCTCACAAGAAGAACGATGAAAGTTACGACTTAATGCAAAAAACTACCTCATTATTGGTGATACGCTATATAGAAGAGGGGTATAAGATTCCTTACTCATGAGGATACCAATTTTGTCCTAAATGATTCCCATAGTGGAGCATGTGGGGGTCATTTATTTGGGTTAGCAACGACCCATAAAATAATGTGTGCCGATTATTTCTAGCTTACCATCTTTAAAGATTGTGTGGAAGTTGTTAAAAAATATCATACTTGTCAAGTTTATACCATAAATATGTGGTTACATCCTGCTCCACTTTACCCCCTCATCGTGGTAGGACCCTTGACTAAGTGGGGGGTATATTTCATGACTTGTAACCCAATATCAACTAGGGGGAATACATACATCATTGTCGTTGTTCACTACTTCACTAAGTGGGCAGAGGAAATTCCTACCTTCATAGCCAATGGTGAGACTACGACCTATTTCATATTCAATCAAATCATTTCCAAATTTCGTATCCCAAAGAAAATTGTCACGGACCATGGCAGTCACTTCCAGAACAAGATGATGACTGAATTTACTACTTTACTTGGTTTTAAATAAGATCATTAATATTCATTTTACTTGTAAGCAAATGGACAAGTAGAAGTCGTGAACAATACTTTGAAACCCATTCTAAAGAGAACCATTAATGCAAGTAGATCAAATTTGCACATCATGTTGTATATGAAAATTTGGGCATATCAAACCATGATTAAGTCCGCTACAAGGTTTTCACCTTTACAACTCATTCACAGGGTGGAAGAGGTCACACCAATAGATTTTGAAATACCATCGTTGAAATTGAAATACAATTTCTACCTAAAAATTTCCCTCTAGAATAAATTTTGTTTCACTTTGATACCTAGACAAACAACGCAGATATCGACTTACAACAAATGAGGCACATAAGCAATGTGTCAACAACTAGTATGACAAATGTGTTAAATTTAGGGTATTCTCTAAAGGAGACCTTGTGTTGGTTTACGACTAGGATAAGGAACCCTTGGGGAGTTGAGACATATGAGTTTAAGTCAATGTGGTGAGGACTGTATATCATGTCTAAATCCTTAAATAAGGGAGCATATGAATTGATAGATTATGATGAAAAAAAGCTTCCAGAGCCCCAAAACAGGCTCTACCTGAAAAAGTATTATGCTTAGGATAAATGTTTTTTCTTGTATATATTTGTATAACTTTGTAAATGGTTATATTTTTAGTGTTTCATATATAAATATGGTGTTGTTTCAGATTTCCACATAGATGATTATAGGATTCATTGATGGTGCAAGCCATCACAGTTGCAACCTTGCTTTAGCCTCTTAGGTCATCTATGCACCCACATGACAACTAGGTACCTAGAGAGGTGCTTGTTTAGGTCCTACTGATAATATGGCCTAGTGCATTTCCTTCATTGAGCTTCTAAGGGACGCTTCTTCACATGGTATTACATGTTTTGAGGTTAGAATCGATTCCTAGTTAGTTGTTTCTCAACTTAATGGTGTTTATCAGGTGATACATCCTATTTTAATTCGTTAGTTATTACAAATTAGATTACTTGAGAGACATTTTGATCATATTATATACAAACACCTTCCAAGAAATCAAAATACAGTAACTGACTCATATGCAAATTATATCCTTGATTGGAATTTGTCACACACATTGTAAAAATACTCTGATGTACAGATAGAAACACATGCAAGTAAGTCAATATATATATATATATGTATGTATGTATGTATGTATAAAATGTCCATAATATAGAGTCTTGGTCTAAATATCTAGTCATATATACATCAAAATGAAAAAATGGGATCATAATACTTCATGATGTTAAAAACCTAAGGAGACTCGATAGCCTCAGCTACCCCCACTACAACCTCTTGGTAAAAAAGAACTTTCTTGGACAGATTCCAAAGGAGTCGTAACCATGTAGGGGACATGTCGACCACATACTCCTACATGCCAATAGGTATCATATCCATCCTCGGGGTAGGAATGTCATGTGTAAGACACATTGTTTTTTCCTCAACAACTCTAAGCATGGAATCAACACCACCTCCTTCTATTGGTCGCACATAAGTCCCTGGATGTCCATTTGGATGAAATGGACCAATGTATACATCATACAGTATTCAACTTAGACTCGTAAAAATACATATACATATACACTTATTCACAAAATGTTTCATAAAAAACAAAAACTTACCCATCTCTCCCAATGTCTCTCCAGGAGGTAGCATAAGATCGAGATTACCCCAGACGTCAATACCAACATATGGGAATTTATCAAAGGCTGCTACTTGTTGACTCTAGCATGAGTGGAAGTCAGCATCATATGCTCCTCTGATGTCCCCATCACCTTGTCAAACTAGGACATACCCCCATCATGTGAGTCTAGGACCTCATGGATGTGGATGAGGAAGAGTCACCCTGGGACTAATTGTTAGAAAATGATCGAAGAAGAAAGCTGTCAAGATGCTTGGATACCCAAAAATTATTCTTCTTTCTAAGTTTGCAATCTGTGATTTTTTTCTTCATATTGATGGAAATACCTAAACACCAGTCAAATACCATGTTCCTCACGTATTCCACACCCAAATTCATATGGTTTTGAGTGCCCAAATATAAATATGACACATTCACCACTCATGTAATGGTACTCATCATCACCTTAAGTGGAAATATTTTTATTTGACCAATAGGAACTTGTGTGACTATTATACCCAAGTCCTGTCACCAACATGTGATGAGATCCTTAACACCTATGTTTTCCCTAAATCCAAAAATTGGAGTGGAAACATGCTCTGGATGTCAATTCTACATAAAAAAACCCTAGCACCACTTTTTCCTATTAGATGATGGTTGGTACCTTGTTTAGCACTGCCTGAGTCTTGTTATAGAGAAGTGGTGCCACCACACATGGAATTTGTTCTTGAAGTGGTTCTTACCCTTAAACACTCTGTCATAAAGGTATATAAGCGATACCCTTGGGTTTCCATACTCAAAGATTTAGTAAACCAATCAGCTAACAATTGATCCAAGATTCGAGCCTTAATAAGTCTTCTCCTCCTTCTCCACTCATGGATATGATCTGATATGTGCATGGAGGTGTTTTGACACAGAGAAGTTAAGAGATTTGTACCCGTTTCATAGCGGATAGGAAGCTGAAAGTGTGTAAGAAAGACAGTTGCTAAAGGACCAAAATCCACAAACGAATGTTGTGGAAGTTCAGCGTACCATTTCGCGGCGGTACTGGTCAAAGTTCGCTGAAAGAGTCTTAAATGAACCAAATCATCCATTAGGGAGTTCAAATAACACCACAAATGGAATGTTATGACATGGTTTTTTGAATCATCTCCCTGGTTCCCATCGAATTTTGGAATGTCCAATGGTAACTTCACCAGAATGGTAGGTCATGAGGGGTTATGTCGAATGGGATCATTAATCAACTTGGAAAAACCAGGCAAGTCCAAAGTTGCTAGGAAAGGTAACTAGCGATTAGGTTTTACGTACTGGTAGTATTGACATGGCATATAAGTACCAGTACAGGTTGTTGGAACGACTGTTGTGATGAAGAACCGCTAGAAGATCCACCAGTAGGGGGTTGATTTCCAGGATCGGGACCGTTAGGACCATTAGAGCTTTCAGGAGGTGGACCACCAAGGCCTTTGGGACCACTAGGACTACCAAGACCACCAGGACTGCTAGGATCACCAGGACCACCTAGGACACCAAGAGGAGGACCACCAGATCCTCTAGGACCCCTGGGAGGTAAACCTCTGGAGCCTCTAGAACTACTAGGAGGAAGGCCACCAAACCCTCCAAGACCATTAGGAGGAAAGCCACCAGCCCCCCCAGGACCACCAGGACCATTAGGACCATAAGGAGGGAAGCCGCGAGGCCCTACAGAGGAATGAACTCCATAAGGTGGTCCTCTAAAACCCCCCGCAGTATATATAGGTATCCCTCCCATAGCTGGCATGCAGGACCAGTTAGGTTTCCCCCATGGAGTGAAAATATTACCAGGATATGGAATTCCAGCATAAGGCATTCCTGTAGGGGTGGGTTGGTGATTTATATTTCCTACAAGTACTTGATTTTTTGTGTAACCATACCCCCAAGAGGTTTGATTGGTTACAGGTTGCGCCCCAAAGGGCTGACCTAAACTGGATGGGGG
The DNA here is from genome assembly GCA_001517045.1 of Pseudotsuga menziesii. NCBI lineage: Eukaryota > Viridiplantae > Streptophyta > Pinopsida > Pinales > Pinaceae > Pseudotsuga > Pseudotsuga menziesii. Next base: position 1,064,743 of record LPNX011037872.1, on the reverse strand, counting down.
GTTAACCACATTCGTATGGGTAGGAGGGACATAGACTGTATATTTCTCTATACTATAGGTCTATCCATTACTAGCTACAACTCCAGTGACAGGTAACATAGGTCATGCCGGGGGTTTCCCCCCTGCACTAGAAGGTGTTGATGAAACAAGAATTGAATGTTGTTCCCCAGGTGCGGAAGAACCGGGAGGATTTGGAAAAGATATAATATGGGAGGTGGTGGGGTTGGTGGTTTGAATTGGATTATACGGAGTCACAGTGCGATATAGAATAGGCTCAATGGGTTTCATAGAATCAACAAGTGAGAAATATCCAACAGGCCAAGGGTCCATATTACGAGGAAAAACTGCCGAGCAAGGTGGTGGTGTAGCCAATATGTTATCTATTTTCTTCTCAAGGTCTCTTGCATGAAGAATGGCTTCCCAGTATTGTCTATGTTCTTCTTCATTTGGTGAAATTTCTTCAGAAGTGGTTGGATGGGTTCCAAACAAAGCAATGGCCTATCCCATAGAGGTATCCCAAAACGGAGCATTGGGACAATAATATGGATGGGTAGTATCATCAACATGGCCTTCTATGGGAGAATGGAAAGAAGTATTACCCCTAGAATTTTTTTGAGCCAACGGAGGACTGTGTAAAGGGTATGGATCTCCACTTTCTGTAACCACATTTTCTCCCACATGGGAGTTGGTAGCAGCTCCTTGGTCAATAGATTCCATAGGATCTTCTCCCAAAATAGGAGGAAAATCAGGTGGCAAGCCTTGTATTCTTCTGGACTATCTCAATTCAGCTAGTTTGCACAGTTCCTATCTAACCTAGGGTTTCAAAACTAGAAGAAAAACACCAAAAAATTCTCCTACTCAAGCTATAGGCCAAACAAGCAAACTTAAATGATAGGAGGAGTTTAGATACTCCGGTCTCTCACCAGGATTGTCAGGAATGTGCCACTCGCAATATACGCTAGGTACGTGTGTAGTAATCTCCCCGAATGCTATTTTTGGTGTATGGCTCCAAGAAAGATGGCCAAAGGGATTTTATCAGATAGATAAGGTATCTTAGTGGGGTCTCCTGATATACACAAGGTACGTGGGAGCTCAAATCAGTAGTAGTGTTGTCTAATCTACAACCGTTCACAAGGGGACTTCCTATATACAATCGAGTACATGAAGTACCTTTATATATACCTCAAGGATATATGAAAGGCCGTTCAATGTATTGATGGTACGTGGAAGAACTATGCGAGTCCTGGGATGTAGTGAGGACAAGTAATGCCAGCTCCTATGCTTAACGACACCTGAACATGTCTCTAGCCTATCACTCAAATTTCTATGTAAATTTTAAGCCTATAACTACCATTAATTTTAAATTGGACGGTTAGGTGAATGCATGGAATTTTGACAAAAAATTAAAACCATGCAGATATGTAGATGCAAATATTTAACTTTACCATTCGAGGTATTCCTACTCACGAGAGGGAAAGAGAGTATTTTCTTACACACTCCAAAGACAAGCAACACATTCCAAACTCATTTTTCTTTTTGAAAGCAATCAGGTGGGTAAGAGTCTCTTTTCCTAAAAGAAAAACAACAAGCACTCTACATGCATATGCAATCTATTTTTTCGATTTTTCTTTGAAACATAGATAGATCTAACTTAAAACTACAATATTTTTCTTTTGATGAGTATGGCAACTGTCTTTCTTACACACTTCCAGCTTCCTATCTGCTATGAAACAGGTACATACCTCTTAAATTTTCTGTGTCATAACACCTCCATGCACATATCATATCATATCCATGAGTGGAGAAGGAGGAGAAGACTTATTAAGGCTCCTAACCTAGATTAATTGTTAGCTGATTGGTTTACTAAATCTTTGTTGCCTCCAATCGCTCAAGATGTGGCTATGGGCAGTGTCGTTACCAAAGAGCAAGCCATTAGTCGATCCCAATATCTGGACTTGGTATATTCTCAGGCCGAAACGTTGTATGACTTGATCCCTCAAGCTCCTTGCCCAAGCACCGATCCTACCAAGACACCTGCAGAAACCCCTGTTGATGGGATTGTTGGTTCAATCCAGTCCCTACCAAGAAACCCCAGACTTCCACCCCTACTCCTTCAAATCCAAAGGTTTCCACTGAGGTAAATTCCATTAAGAGTACACAAACTCCCGACAACAATAAAAATAAAGGTAAAGCCAAAAAAAAAAACCTGGAAACCCACAGGAGAATCCAAAACCAACCATCAAAAAGAATGATAAAGGGAAAATAAAAGCTAAATATCCATGTTTTCTATGCGGAGGTGACCACTTCATGAAAGAGTGTCATCATTGTGAAGAAATCAATCAATTTCTAAAAACTAATCCTGCACCAACAGTTCTCACAGATCCTTTTCCCTCTCAACAACAGCTAATAGACCACATGTCTAATTAGGGAAATTCTAGTTCTTAAGAGGAAATTTGCATGATGTCCTTAGACACTATTAATTTTCAAACTCAAAGTTAGAGTTATGAAAAAACTACAGACAAGAAAGAAGACAATTCTTCTTCAGGAAAAGCTCCCTTTACTAGTTTGTTGGAGCAGGGTCCCGCAGCTACAGGAAAAGCTGCTATTTTTGGTAGAAGATGGACAATTTTTGGAGGAAAGACAGTTTTGACGATGCGATAAAGGTACAACGCCGTAGTACATTTCCCACCACAGATCGCGGGCTGAAAATTGTGGCAGTTGGAACAATAAATTCAAAGGGAAATAGTACTTGAAGCGGCTGAGAAGAGAGCTCAACCACTGCATTTAAGGCAGCGGCGATGATAGGAGGGATCAGCTACCCTCATAAAGGAAGAAGGAGCAACGAGCCGAGGTATTAGAGATAAAGGATAGAAGGGGAGTGACTGAGGAAGCGGTGCCCATACCTGTGATCAGCGCCAAAAATCGTGGAAGACTGCAGGAAGCTGCAGTATGACCAGTAAAGCGGCAGTACAAAGTACAGAAAGGTCAACTGTCACAGTTAGGGTTTTGGGTTACTATTGGGATAGGCCCACAGTTTTGTATCATAGTGAGACCTTCAGGCCACCTATTTAAGGATGTATTTTGTATTATGAAGGGTTAGCCAGCCATCCAGCCAGCCAGCAAGCTAGCTAGCTAGTTAGATAGTTGGTTGATAAGATTGTAACTGTTGTCATCAGTATAGTGAGACATTGAGGAAGAGTCGAGCTCTGGTTCTGTCTTTAAGTCTGTAGTTATCTTACTACAACTAGCAGCCAGCTCCTTGAGCCTGAATGTAACAATCCACAGGGATTGAGAGAGAGAGAGAGAAAGAGTATATTGTAAGAAGAAAGCAATATAGGAAGAGAAGAGATCTAACAGAGAAGGGCTCCCAGCTGTGTGCATGGAGTTTCCCAGAAGATCTCAAGCTGCATAAGAGGTTGCAACGCAAATGTGTTACTCTCTCAATATATAATATAAAAAAAGTTCCCGTGGACGTAGCTTCCCCCCCTGGAAGTGAACCACGTACATCCGTGTCTTGTGCGACTATTTCATGTGATTGTGCTCTACTTATTTGCTATCTATTATCTATTACATGAACTTTCCTATCAGTTAATGAATGTATGTATGCTATCCTTCAATTTACAGTAACATAGAAGGTCAAATACAAGTTGAATGTGTCGAGTACTCTGTATATGAGTTTATCAATGCTTGATTCACGACAGTAGCAGCTACTATGTTAAGTGACTTTTGTATATTTAGTTCAGCGAGTTGAGTATGATTGATGTTAAGCATGTTAAACTGTAGAAGCTTAAGTGAGGTTGCTTAACACCTTAATGAAGGTTAACTGAGCTATTATACCCAGAAAGGAAGCCTCTAGACCTTGAGAGTTGATGAGTATATTGATTCTTACTGTAGGAAATATCGTAGCGTATAAAGGACAATATCACACTGTTGGGGGAGCTGTGGTGTGAGATATCGCAGGTTAAGAGTTGGGCAGAAGGGATGGTTCGCACAGCTCCCTAGAAGCTGCGAAACGATAAGAGACAATCCCATAGAAGAGTCAGCTAGAAAGAGAGAAACAACCCTTGCTGAGAGATTCCACTGGTTAAGTAGAGTCAAAGAACTTAGGATGTTGCAGAACCTAGTTGAGGAAACCTGATTCTTCAGCCACCCCATCTAGGATCACTTCGGGTGAGACTTCAGGCCGTTCTGTGGTCTGTCACCGAAAGGGCCAGTGAGCTAAGGGTTTTTTTGGTACAATAAAGTAAACCCAAGTCTACCCAGAGAGAGACCAACAAATGGTTTCGTCACCGGTTTTGAACAAATTGAAGAGCTGATGCTCTGTTGGAATCCTACTAAAGAAGAACTTAGCCAGTGGGTTGAGTCTAAGGAAAAAGAATTTGCTGAGAAATAAAACAAGAGTCCTAGGCTGAGTATAGAGGACTAGTTATAGAAACATATCTTCACAGACCTACATGAGATATTTTTTGTGACCTACGCAAATGAGTTGTACGATTGGTTGTCAAAGTTGACTGATAAGAATGTATTCAAGAAGAAAAGGAACATTGTCTGGACACCAGAGCTTATTCACACTATGAAGAGCGTAGATAATCCCATTTTGCAGGCAGTAGACTTCTAGCTTGCAAGGTTGCTAGAAGGTTTCATTACAGAGTTTGCAGTTGATCAAAGAAAGAGTTTCGGCGAAGCAGAGAGGTACTTCTTCAAAGGATATCACGGTAAGTACTTGAAGTCTTTAAATATGTTCCTTAAGATGTTATTGTATGAAAAAGGAGTACTGGGTATATTCTTAGATGAATAAGTTAAGTAAGTGTAATGTCACAAGAGTTTGAGAGTGACTCTGAAGAAATTGGATGTACACGTAGCGGTAAGAGATATAAAGTAGATTTCAGATATTCCTTCTTTGAAGACAGTTCAGATAGTACTAGAGAAAAGAGTCAAAGTAATAGAGAAAGAATAGCAGGGGATATCCCTTACCACCCTTATACCCCACATAAACCAACTGGGACTTAGAATAATCCCATAGGAACTCCATCTAGTAGTTCACATACAGTACATACTACCTCTACACCATCTACATTTATACCACCAAGTGGTAGTAATACAACAAATCAAAATCCACCTCGTAGAAACAGAATGGGGGATGACATGAAATTACCTACCTTTAAGGGTATAGGGGAAGAAGACCCAAAACAGCATTGGTTCCTATGTGAAGCTATATGGACCATTAAACAGATCCAGGATGACAATACTAAGCTTGTCCAGTTGGCCACTACACTTAGAGAAAGAGCTTTAACATGGTATATGAAGTATACATCAGCGCAGAACAAAACACTCATAGAGGTCAGGACCGGAATGATTAAGGAATTTAAGAAACCCAAGTCTAAGTCACAATGTATCACAAAACTTAAAGATATCAAACAATTACCCATAGAGTCAGTATGGGATTTCGATCAGAAATTTAAAGCTCTTATAGACCAAGTTAGTTTTGAGTTTGCGCCGGAGCAGCATAAGGAATGGTTCATCGCAGCACTGCTCCCTCATATCAGACTTCCACTAATGCAACAAAAACTCCATATGTAGGATGAAGCATTGGAGATGGCAATGAAACTAGAGGCTTCACCTCTAGCTGAGATTAGTGTAGGTATGGAAAATTTACATTATCAGTTAGCCAATCTCACTTTACAGCTACATGAGATTAAGAAAGGAAAAGAGGTTGAACAAGAACTATGGTGTACAAAGTGTAAAGGACATGGCCATACCAAAGATAACTGTCCAGTATTTGTTGAGTATCTAGCAAGTGGGGCTCCTAACCCCTTAGTACAAAATCAAGGGCCATGGTGTGAAATCTGTAGAACAAGAGGACATAGACCATAAGAATGCCCTTTACTTCAGAAGTATGTACAAAATCCTAAGAATTTATATTGTAACTTCTGTAAGTTAGTAGGACATGATGAAAATAATTGCAGAGCTTATGATCTCATGATAGAGAGAAAACATGACTTCTACAGAGTCAAGTTAGAGACATCAGGACCAGTAATAGGCCCACCGCATGAACCAGCTCATGGTGGCCGTGGTGGAGGATTCAAAGGAAGAGGCCGTGGTGGAGGCTTTGGCCGCGGTTGTGGACCAATTGTTTGTTACAACTGTGGAGCCATAGGACATTATGCTGGGGATTGTCAAAACCCTACTACAACATGTAAGTATTGCAATTCCTATGATCATACTATAGAAGAATTTCCTATCTTGATAGCCAAGATTAAGGATCCTAAGCCAGCAATAAACCAGAATATTCAACTTATCGCTGCTGAGCAGAAAGAACCAGAACCAAGAGTCAATATTGTGACTCGTAGTGGTGCTTCTACGAGTAGGACATCGCAGGATGCTGAAAATAATATAGGTCCGAAGTGGGTGCGTAAAGCCACTGATAAATCTACACCACTTGACCTGCAAAAGAACAAAGAAACATTTCAGCAAGCTAAAACTTTCTTTACTGACCCTACACCATCAGGATCACAGATATTGCCTCGTAGGGGTATACCACAGCAAAAACCTTGTGGTGCTAGTCCTGTGCAGATATCGTAGGCTACCACATCTGGAAGGTGCAAGGAGGATGAGTTGACAGGAAGTGTACAATCCTTCCTGTGGAGCTGCTTGAAACTCGTAAGAAATGAGAAAGCCATAGAAGAGCTTCAATGCATCATAGATCAGTATCAGCAGTCTTCTTCCATGAGCAGTACGCAGCATGTTGTTCATAGTATTATGGGTCATACAAGAACATGAAGAGAAATGAGACTCACAGCACAAATTGGAGATTTTGAAATGGATGAGGTAATCCTAGATTTAGGATTAGAGGTAAATGTTCTTACTAGGCAGACATGGGAACAGATGGGTAGCCCTAAGTTAGACAGATCACCTATCCATCTGCAATTATCCAATCAGCAGAGGGTATCTCCACTAGGCCGATTACCGCAAGTACCAGTTGATATTGATGGAATTCACAGCTTTGCAGATTTTGAAGTCATAGAAATTATTGGCAATAGCAGATCGTATCTAGCTTTATTAGGTATCGATTGGGCATTTGAAAACATGGATGTTATCGATTTGAAGAAAAGACAAATGAATTTTGAGGATAAACAGATTTGAGTCATTGCACAGTTGGATCCTTTGCAGGATCCCTGATATATTGAACCTATCAGAGCAGAGGAAGAGGTGTGTAATATGGAGAGCCTCTATCACATGACTACTAACCAAAGTGATTATATCAATCCCACCACAAAAGGAAATATTAGTTGGCGATGCGATAGGTCATGGTCATCGGATTCGGATGTTGGTTTAGAAAATTAGTAGAATAGAATTTATGAAGTTTCAGCTCGCAAATGTGCATTTATGACTAAGTCACTGTGATGGATTGGAACAGAGATTAAGGATATTCCGTTGTTTGATGGCTTAGCAGATGTCAAATAATTTTTACAGCAGTTTGAGCAGGAAATCCCTCATGAGCAGAGGATGGTAGCTATTGACCTTGTAGTAAGAGCCACACCTGCAAGATGGTGGCATGCACATAAAGAAAATATTGCATCATGGCATGATTTTAAGAGATTGATGGCGATCATATTCTCTAATGATAAGGAGTGTTTGTAGCAGAAATATACAGGAGAAAGTGACCCCAGGTCACATATTAAGATTTGTGAACAGAATTGGTCGAACATTCCAGAGGATGAATGGGTTCACCTATTCATTCACACTTTAGACACAGTGCCAAGGAATTGGTACACTGAGACAGAGTTGCGTAGAGGAACAATTACATGGCCAGTTATGATAGACAGCTTTCTACTCACTTTCACTTTTGAATATGAGTATCCAAGCATTGATCGGGCCCTGGAGAGTATAAAGACTAAGATATTTGATGACTGTACCCTACGAATGTATGCTCAGCCTGATTGGGCCATCCAGTTAGAACATGCGCTAGAGTGTTACAACTTTGCAGAAGATCCAGGTGATGAGGATGAAAATCCTCGTAGTATCAACATTCCAGAGTTAGAAGGGACTCGCGAAGTTGATGGACCAAAGCTAGAGATTCCAGCTGTCATAGAGCCTATTAAGATTAAAAATATCAATATTGGCACAAAAACAGAACCAAAGTTTGCCTCTATTGGAGACTATTGGGATGATGAAATGGTAGGACACATCGCAGATCTGTTACACGACTATCATGACTTATTTTCCACTAATTTTATGGAGTGTTTGGCTTAGGGTAGACCTGGGTTTTATACCATTAACTTCACACCAACAAAAAGACCCACAGTGTTGGCCCTTTCGGAAACAACCTGCGAACAGGTTGCAGTCTCACCCGAAACAACTATGGGGTGCCGCAGAACCAGGTTTCTGCAAGCAGAAGAGGGATATTATTGTACCTTTAGCCTTAACAAATAATAATCATACAATACAGAGCTTCGACTTGTACTTAAATAGCTTCGCAGTTAGATGAACAAATAGTTTCTTTCTTAACCCTTAACTGGGAATTCACAGCAAAGTTATTATTTAGCAGTTATCTTACTTGATCAATTATCTACTTATCAATGCATAAAATAAAACCATAACAGAAACAACACAAAAGAACCACAACACCAGATATAACGTGGTTCACCCCCAGTGTAGGGGCTACGTCCACAAAACTGTGCTTTTATTCAACTTTTTTCACAACAACAGTTCTAATCTGCGCACTCAACATCAGATCCACCCTTCAATTCTAACTACGCACTTAGCTGTAGTTCCTTTCTTACAATCTCTAAGTTACGCACTCAACTGCAGTTCCTTTCCTTACAAAACCCTCTGTGCACACATCTGCAGAGGTCGTCAACGCACACAGCTGGGACTTGACCTTAAAACCCAAAAATAGATCTAAATTATTTGCATCATATGATCCTCATTTCATTAGATGATCTTGACATATTTACATGAGTTCCTATTTATACAAGTGCACTATTACAAAATCATGGGCTTACACCCGAAAATTATGGACAATTACAAAAAGAGGGCTTTGACTCAACCCCGACACCCCTAAGACTATTTTGAGTCAAAACTCCGCTTACAAGCTTCCACAAAAACTACAGAGTTACCAAATTTGAGGACCGTTAAGGTGTGCGCCCCAACAGGCCCCTAAGACTCACCAGTGTCCTGTCTTGGGACACTCTGCTGCTTGTCTGGTGGGAGAATTTTGTTGGTGAAGATAGTAAAATATTTGTGGAGGCTACACATGATATCTTCAGCTGCTTTCTCCTTCTATATGATCTCCTTTTGCACTCTGTCGGGTTCTGTATCCGTCTGCATCTCTGTAAACATCATCTTTAATTCTCCTACCCTCCTGCTCCCTTATATGTCTGTCATCATCATCATCCCTTCTGCTACTTCTATCACAGCCACAGCTTGCTTGATCCTTCATCCTTTCATCCTTAGCAAAATACCTATGTTCCTTATGTTGTTGTCTTCCTTCGCAATATTTATGATGGTCATGGGAATCATTGGGCTTTCTAAGTCTATCAGTGACCCCATCCCTCGAACTGCCTCTCGTTCATGTCCTATCGAACATTTGACCATCCCCAAATTTGGGTCCTTAATAGACGGTACCTTTGGGATTGCATGCCAATGTAATTTTGCATAAGAGAAACAACATGCCTCCATTCTGCTGAGCCAGGAGGATACATCTCGGGATCCTTCAGAGTCTTTCCTGAGGGCTTGTGCCTTTCTTCGTTCCGTTTAGAGCGAAATTATGCCTTAAATTTCGTCCTAGTTGAACATGTCTGCATAGGTGGATGCAGCACTGGGGGATTTTAGATGCAGGTGGATTGCTGATAAGGTTATGTAGACCTCTCTCCTTGAACTCTCGTAACAATTCCTGGACTTCACGATTATTCAACATAGTCTTAACTATAAAATTCAAGGAAATGCGTAATGTTACTTCTGCAGGCCTAGGTGTCTTCTTATAGAATCCACTGATCAAATCTTCCATAACTGTGTGTTGAAGACACAAAATATGACAGAGATCTTGTCCAAACGGTGCTACATTTCCCAAAATCTCATTATTACAGGTAGTTAATGTAGTTAACGTACCGGTGCCGCCAAGTCTGATTTTTCCCAACGATCACATTTTAGGCTTCGACACGCCTTTCTTCTTCGACACAACCACTAACTTCAGCTTCGCCACAATAGGGACCTTCGACACATCCATATACCATGACATAATTTCTTGGACAGCCTCATTGATTCTTGCAGTAAGCATCTTTTCTAACTTCATCCTAACTTTTTCTTTATACTTGGGGTTCAGCCTATAAGAGCGCTGCTTCACAGGCTTCGCATCAGGTTTCAAAGGGATTTTTATCACTCCTATATCACCAAGGATACCTTTCATTTCTGAGAACTTCGTCGGAAATAGGTCCTGATACTCATGGATAAGTTGGGTCACTTTACTTACTATTTCTTCATCCCAATAATCTACGATAGTAGCATACTTAGGCATTTCTTTTGACCCAATGTTTACTTGCCTTGTCTTCAAGGGATAAGTCACTTTTGGTGCTTCGACTGCTGGTCCATGTACTTCACAGTGTCCTTCTGACTCAGGAATGTTTATGTTGCGTGGGTCATCATCCTCGTCAATTGTGAGGCTATAGCATTCTACTGCATTAGCTTCTTGTTCCTTCCAATCAGATTGGTACTCTGCTATTTCTTTATCATCAAACACCTTAGTATGGATCAACCTGATAGCTACATCCAATGCAGGACAAACCTCATTAATAGAAAATGTTAGCACAAAACTATCAACAAGACTATCCCAACTTACAGTACCATGGCGAAGCTCCACTTCTGCATACCAGTTCTTTGCTACATGTTCCAGAGTGTGCACAAACCAATGTACCCATTCTTCATGAGGTACATGCTTCCATGCTTCATAACATTGCTCCAAATGTTCCCGAGGGCTAGTCTTACCATTAAATCTGCTTTGCACCTCTTGAGGTTGATCCATGAATCTCAGGCGAAGGGACTTTTGACAAGCTTCCCAACTATGGATGTACTTTTTATGACCATTCCACCATCTAGTAGCTGTGGCTCTAAATACTGAATCTAGAGTCTCCATTTTCTGTGAATCTGATACCTGCTCTGAAAATTGCAAAATAAACTCTTCGGGGTCTATCAAGCCATCAAAAATAGGTAAGACTCTTGTCTGTGAGCCAAGCCATCTGAGAGACTTGGTAATTCTTTTACATCGATGTCCATGTAGTTCATAAAGTCTATTCTGCCAATTCTCTAAACCTTCATCTGAATCAGTCATGCAAGAACTATCACACTGCCAGTCCATTATACTTTCCGGAGTAGGGTTAACATAGTCTTCTTCTTTAGCTGTGATGTTGTAGATATGACCCAGAATATCCTGATCTTCATCTCTGACTGGCTCTATGTACCTTTCTCCTTGAGAAGGGTCCAAGGGTAATATGACTCTCAAGCCTTTTCCTTCAAAATTCATCTACCTGTTTTTAAGGTTGATTACTGCAGAATTCTTTATTTCCCATTCAATTCCTAGCAAATATGGATAGGGGTTGCTATCATCAATGACTTCAAAATATGCTAAGGTACTAACTCCATCAATGTTTACTGGGAAACTAGGGAATCTTCCTAGGGGCACAATATTCTACTGATTGGCTAATCTCAACTATATAGGGGACCATTCAAGGGTAGGTTTTCCCATTTGTTCCCATGGCTGCTTAGTTAAGACATTTACTTCTGATCCTATTGGAGTAGGGTCCCGCAGCTACAGGAAAAGCTACTGTTTTGGAATGAGTAAGTCAAAGGTAACAGTACCTGAGCGACTTAGAGGAGAAAGCTCAAACACTTCACTTAAGGAAGTGGTGAAGATAGGAGGGCTCAACTACCCTCATAAAGGAAAAGGAGCAATGAGGCCGAGGTATTGAAGACAAACGACAGAAAAGGAAGCGGTGCCAGTACCCACGGTCAGCGCCGGGAAGCATGGAAGACTGCAGGAAGCTGTGGTGTGACAGAAAGTGGCAGCTCAAGTACAGATAGACCGACTGTCATAGTTAGGGTTTTTCGGTTACAGTTGGGAGAGGCCCACAGTGTTGTAATGGCGAGACCTTCAGGCCACCTATAAAGGGATGTATTTTGTATTGTAAAAGGTTAGCTAGTTAGTCAGTTAGCTCATTATCTATTCAGATAGTCGATGATCTATTAGCTTATAGATCTTTGTATTATAGAAGAGCTGAGCTCTGGTTCTGTTATTCAGTCTGTAGTATCTTACTGTAACCAGTAGCTAACTCCTAGAGTATGTATGTAACAATCCATAGGGATTGAGAGAGAGAGAGAGAGGAAGAGTATATTGTAAGAGAAGCAATATAAGAAGAGAAGAGATCTAAGAGAGAAGGGCTCCTGGCGGTGTGAACAGAGTTACCCAGAAGATCTCAGTTGCATATGAGGTTGCAGCGGAACTGTGTTTACTCTCCCAAGTTATAATATATAAACCAGTTCCCATGGATGTAGCTTCTACCCTGGAAGTGAACCACGTAAAATCAGTGTGTTATATGATTATTTCATGTGATTGTGCTTTACTTAGTTACTATCTGTTATCTGTTACATGAATGCCATATATCAGTTAGTAAATGTATGTATGTTCTCATTCAGTTACAGCATTATAGAAATTTAAAGGCGAGTTTAAATGTAACAAGTGTCTGCCTATGAGCCCATAAGTGCTTGTTTCACACAGTAATAGTCACTCTGTTAAGTGCTTCCAGTATACTTATTCAGTAAGTTAAGTATAGCGATGTGAGTGTGTTGAACCGTGAAGTTCGTGTTAGGTATTTTAACACCCTGTTGGAGGTTAGCCGAGTTATTCCTCCCAGTGAGAAACCCTTTGGACCTTGAGAGTCACTTTGGGTCGTACTATAGATATATCGCATTGACAGAATGCGATATTGCACCGACAGAGGAGCTCCAATGTGAGATATCGCAGATAGTGAGAACCGCAGAAGGGAGAGTTTGCGCATCATCCTAGTCGCTGCGATGCGATAGGAGCCCTCCCTCTATCAGATTCTATGAGGAAGGGAGAACTGCGACTCGCAGGAAGATCTCCCTAGTTAAGAAGAGCCGCGAGACACCAGGATGCTACAGAACCTAGTTAAGGACACTTGAGTGTTTATCCAACCCATCTAAGATCACTTCGGGTGAGACTTCAGGCTGCTCTGCGGTCTGTTGCCGAAAGGGCCAGTGAGTTAGGGGTGTTGTTGGTACATTATAAGTAAACCTAAGTCTGCCCATAGTAACCAACAAATGGTTTCGTTGCCGGTTTTGAACAAACTAAGAGATAATGTTCTGTTGGCATCCTACTAAATAAGAACTCAACCAATGGGTTGAGTCTACAGAAAGAGAATTTGCTGTGACAGAAAACAAGAGTCCTACGTTGAGTACAGAGGACTGGTTACAAAAAAATATCTTCACTGATATACATACGATATTTTTTGCGACCTATGGAAATGAGTTGTACGACTGGTTATCAAAGTTGACTGATCAACATATATTCAAGAAGAAAAGGAACATTTTCTGGACACCGGAGTTGATTTAGACTATCAGGAGCATTGATAATCCCATTTCACAAGCAGTGGACTTCTGGCTTGCGAGTGTGCTAGAAGGCTTCATCACAGAGTTTGCAGTCGAACATAGAAAAAGCTTTAGCGAAGCCGAGTGGTACTTCTTCAAAGGATATCTTGGTAAGTACCTGAACTCTTTAAAGTTGTCCATTAAGATGCTATTACATGAAAAAGGAGTACTCGATATATATTCAAATGTATAAGTTTAGTAAGTGTAATGTCACAAGAGTTTGAGAGTGACTTTGATGAACTTGACCGTACACGTAGTGAAAAGAAATATAAAGTAGACTTCAGATCTTCTGTCTTTGAAAATAGTTCCAACAATACTAGAGAACAGAGTCACAGTAATACAGAAAGAACAGAAGGGGGTATCCCTTACCATCCTTACACCCCACAAAAATCAATCAGGACTGAGAATAATCCCATAGGAACTCCATCTAGTAGCTCACATACAGTACATACTACCACTACATCACCTATATCTACACCACCGAGTGGTAGTAACATAGCAAATAAGCATCCACCACATAGAAATAGAATGGGGGATGATATGAAGCTACCTACCTTTAAGGGTACAGGGGCAGAAGACCTAGAGCAGCATTGGTTTCTATGTGAAGCCGTGTGGACCATTAAAGGGCTCCAAGTGATAATATTAAAATTGTACAGTTGGTCACCACATTTAGGGAACGAGCCTTAACATGGTATATGAAGTATACCTCAGCGGTACCTAGAATGCTCGTATAGGTCAGGACCACCATGATCAAAGAATTTAAGAAACCTAAGTCTGAGTCACAGTGCATTATAGAGATCAAAGACATTAAACAGTCACCTATAGAGTCAGTATGGGACTTTGATCAGAAATTCAAATCCCTTATAGACCAAGTTAGCTTTGAGTTTGCACCGGAGCAGCACAAGGAATGGTTTATTGCAGCACTGCTCCCCCACGTCAGACTGCCACTGATGTAGTAGAAACTCCAGACGTAGGATGAAGTGTTGGAGATGGCAATGAAACTAGAGGCATCACCTCTAGTTGAGACCAGTATAGGTATGACAAACCTGCAGAACCAGTTAGCTAATCTCACCTTACAGATGCATGAGATTAAGAAAGGAAAAGAGATTGCACAAGAAATATGGTGTATAAAGTGTAAAGCACAAGGCCATACTAAAGATAATTGTCCAGTATTTGTTGAATATCTAGTAAGCGGGGCTCCTAACCCCTTAGAACAGACGCAAAGGCTGTGGTGTGAACTATGCAGAACAAGAGGAAACCCACCTCAGCAATGCCCTTTACTTCAGAAGTATGTACAGACACCTAAGAACTTATACTGTAACTTCTGTAAGTCTGTAGGACATGATGAACATAATTGTAGAGCTTATGATCTCATGGTCAAGAGAAAACATGACTTATACAGAGTCCAATCAGAGACACCAGGTCCAGCAATAGGACCACAGCAGGAACCGACTCATGTTTCCCGAGGAGGAGGATTCAGAGGATGAGGCCATGGAGGAGGCTTTGGCCGTGGTGAAGGCTTTGGCCGTGGCCATGAACCGATCACTTGTTACAACTTTGGAGTTGTAGGACATTATGCTAGGGACTGTCAGAGCCCTACTACCACATGTAACTATTGCAAATCTTACGATCACGCTATAGAAGAATGTCCTACCTTGATAGCCAATATCAGGGAACCTAAGCCAGAAGTACACCAGAACATTCAGCTTATTACTGCTGAACAGAAGGAACCAGAACTAAGAGTCAACATTGTGACTTGCAGCAGTGCTTCCACCAGTGGGAAATCGCCGGATACTGAAAAGAACACATGTCTGGAGTGGGTGCACAAAGCCACTACTAAATCAACACCACTCGACCTGCAAAAGAATAAAGAGACACTTCAGGAAGCTAAAAATTTCTTTAATGACCCTACGTAATCAGGATCATAGGTACAGCCGTCTAGGGGCATACTGCAACAAACACCATGTGGCATTAGCCCTGTTCAGATATCGCAGGCTACCACATCGGGAAGGTGCGACGAGGATGAGTCGACATGAAGTGTACAATCCTTCCTGCGGAGTTGCTTAAAACTCGTGAGGAATGAGAAAGCTATCGAAGAGCTTCATTGCATCATAGATCAGTGTCAGCCATATTCTTCCATGAGCAGTGCAAAACATGTTGTTCATAATATTATGGGATATACAAGAACAGGAAGAGAGATGTGACTCACAGCACAAGTTGGAGAATTTGAAATGGATAAGGTAATCCTAGATTTAGGATCAGAGGTAAATGTTCTGACTAAGCAGACATGGGAACAGATGGGTAGCCCTAAGTTATCCAGATCACCTATCCATCTGAGACTAGCCAATCAGTAGTGGGTATCGCCACTGGGTCGATTACCGCAGGTGCCAGTTGACATTGACGGAGTTCGCAGCTTTGCGGACTTTGAAGTTATAGAAATCATTGGTGATAGTAGAACGTACCCAGCGCTACTAGGTATTGAATGGGCAATTGGTAACATGGATGTTATCGATTTAAAGAAGAGACAGATGGCCTTCGACAACAATTAGATTCGGGTCATCATACCATTGAATCCTTTTCAGGGTCCCAGATATATTGAACCTATCCGAGCAGAGGATGAGGCACGTAATATGGAGAGCCTCTATCAGATGATGGCCAATCAAAGCGACTACATCAATCCAACCGCAGAAGGGAACATTAGTTGGTGATGCGACAACTCATGCACATCAGACTCGGATGTTGGCCTAGAGAACTGGCAGAATAGACTTTACAAAGTCTTAGCTCGCAGATGTGCGTTTATGACTAAGTCATTGCGATGGATTGGCGCAAAGATTAAGGATACTCCATCGTTTGATGTCTTAGTAGACGTCAATGATTTTTTAAAGCAGTTTGAATGGGAAATCCCTCAGGAGAAAAGGATGTTAGTCATTGACCTTGCAGTAAGAGCCACACCTGCAAGATGGTGGCAGGCACATAGAGAACATATCGCATCATGGGATGACTTCAAGAGCTTGATGGAAATCAAGTTTTCTAATAACAAGGAGTATCTACAGCAGAGGTACACAGGAGAAAGTGACCCCAGGTCACATATTGAAATGTGTGAATAGAATTGGTCAGACATTCCGGAGGATGAATGGGTTCACCTATTCATTCATACTTTAGACCAAATTCCAAAGAACTGGTACACTGAGACCGATTTGTGCAGAGAAACCATTACATGGCCACTTATGATAGATAGATTTTAACTCACTTTCACTTTTGAATATGAGTATCCAAGTATCGATCAGGCTCTAGACGTCATAAATACTAAGATATTTGAGGACTTTACCCTATCAGTACATACTCAACCCGAGTGGGCCATCCAGTTAGAATATGTGCTCGAGTGTTATAACTTCGCCACAGAACCAGAGGATGAGGATGAGGATCCTCGTAGCATCAACATTCCAGAGTCAAAAGGGACTCGCGATGTTGATGGACTGAAGCTACAGATTCCAGCTATCACAGACCCCATCAAGATTAAAAATATCAATATTGGCACAGACAGAGAACCAAAGCTTACCTCTATTGGAGACTATTGAGATGATGAAATGGTAGCACACATTGCAGATTTGTTACACGACTATCAGGACTTATTCCCCTCTAAGTTTACAGAAATGAAGGGAATAGTAGGAGATTTGGGAGTAATGAGGATACCATTGAATGAGGATGCTAGGCTAGTCAAACAGCATCCATACAGATTAAATCCGCTGTATAAAGAAAAAGTTAAGGATGAGATCAATAAGATGCTAGCAGCACGCATCATTGAGCCCATAGAAAAAAGCGAATGGGTTAGTTCCATGGCCGTGCAAGAAGAGAAAACCAAAGGAGAAATCAGAATTTGTGTCGATCTGTGTAAACTTAATGATGCATCACTTCATGACCCATTCCCGACACCGTTTACTGATGAAGTGTTAGACAATGTAGGAGGACAGGAGGTCTACTCCTTCACTGATGGATTTTTAGGCTATCACCAGATCATAATCCATCTAGAAGATCGATATAAGACCACTTTTGCGACAGAATGGGGCTCATTCTGGTATACGGTAATTCCCTTTGGTCTTAAAAATGCACTAGCTATCTTTTCAAGAGTAGTAGTTGCTGTATTTAAAGAATACATCCATAAATTCCTAGAGGTTTATTTTGATGACTGGACTGTATTTGGATTAATCGACAAGCACATAGGATATTTAAGACTGATGTTAGAGAAATGTAGGCAGTACCATATTTCTCTGAACTTTAAAAAATGTATATTTTGTGCGCCATTTGGTATTTTGTTGGGTCACATTGTTTGCAGACAAGGCTTCATGGTAGATCCTGCAAAGATTGCCATCACTGTAAATCTTCCAGCACCCAACTCAGTCAAGCAATTAAGGATAGTACTTGGTCATGCCAGGTACTATAGAAAGTTCATCAAGGGTTATGCAAAGATCACAGCACCGATGGAGAAGGTGTTA
Source organism: Pseudotsuga menziesii (assembly GCA_001517045.1). Classification (NCBI taxonomy): domain Eukaryota; kingdom Viridiplantae; phylum Streptophyta; class Pinopsida; order Pinales; family Pinaceae; genus Pseudotsuga; species Pseudotsuga menziesii. The sequence continues at coordinate 1,046,591 of LPNX011037872.1, read as the reverse complement.
AAGAAAGACGCCAAATTCCTATGGAATGAGGAATGCCAGAAAAGTCTAGACACTCTTAAAGAGAAGATGGTTACAGCACCCATCTTAATATTTACAGACTGGACCAAGCCATTTCATGTACATGTGGATGCATCTAGCATCACACTGGGGATCATCCTAACCCAGCCAGGAGAAGGGGGTATCGATCACCCTATTGCATACTCAAGCAGAAAGCTATCCACTGCAGAAAAGAACTACATCACTACAGAGAGAGAATATTTAGCTATGTTGTATGCTCTACAGAAGTTTAGGCGCTACCTGTTGGGTGCCTCATTCAATATGTTTACTGACCATTCCGCTTTAAATTACTTGGTCAATAATCCAGTGTTAGGGGGAAGAATCTGTAGATGGTTACTCCTATTTCAGGAGTATGATTTTGAAATCATTATAAAACCAAGAAGATTAAATGTCAGACCTGATCATCTGTCACAGATAGAATCAGGAGAAGAACCAAGTAACCTAGAGGACAATTTTCTAGATGTGCAATTGTTTGCTATTCAGATCGCAGATGAGTACTACACTGATATCATTCACTTTCTCACCACAGGATGGGCACCTGTTGAGTTTACTAAGCATCAAAAGAAACAACTAGTTGTTAAAACAACATACTTCACATTGATCACAGGGCACTTACACAAGTTAGGTCCAGATGAAGTCTTGCACAGATGCGTTATGCCGTATGAGAAAGAGGCCATTATCAGAGAAGCACACTCAGGTGCTGCAGGAGGTCATTTTGCAGGAAAGCCGACTGCTTAGAAAATCTTAGCTACAGGATTATGGTGGCCTACTTTACACAAAGATACTAAGGAGTTTTACAGATGATGCGATATCTGCCAGAGGGTAGGAAAACCTTTGCGAAGAGATGAAATGCCGCTGTGACCACAGATCACACTGCGCCTATTTGAAAAATGGGCTATAGATTTTGTGGGTCCTATCAACCCACCAGGAAAATGAATGGGTGCAAGATACATCATCACAGGAACAGAATACCTCACCAGATGGGTAGAGGAAAAAGCATTAAGGAATTGTGATGCTGCTACAGCTGCACAGTTCATTTTTGAAAGCATCATCAGTAGATTTGGATGTCCAGTAATTTTGATGAGCGATCAAGGCACACATTTTTTGAATCACACTATTGAAGCCTTGACAGAGGAATTCCAGATACAACACCATAAGAGCACGCCCTACCACCCACAAGCTAATGGTACGGTGGAGGCCTTTAACAAGATTCTAGAAAATGCTCTTACTAAGGTCTGTAACAGCTAAAGAAATGATTGGGACCTTAGGGTTAATGCTGTATTATGGGCTTATAGGACTACATGCAAGAAACTTACAGGGCACACACCTTTCAGCTTGGTGTATGGACAAGAGGCTATTATGCCTATGGAATATATTATTCCCATTTTAATAATTGCTCAAATCACCAGTATGGATGATATAGACACGATGAATCAAATACTAGCGTAGCTGCTTGCCTTAGAGGAAGACAGATTCATCGCAGGGTTACATCAAAAAGTGCAGAAGGCACAAGAAAAAGATTGGCATGACAGGCACATTAAGAGTAAGACTTTTCAGACAGGAGACCTAGTGCTCCTTTATGACAGTAAGTTTATTAAGTTTCCAAGAAATTTCAAGACGCATTGATTGGGGCCATATCAGATTCAGCAAGTTACAGAAGGAGGTGCCGTTCAGCTCAGCAAACTAAACGGGGAGATTCTTCCCACGTTGATTATTGGCACCAGGGTCAAGCTCTATAGTGATAGCCACCCCACCTCTCAGGCCTAACTCAGACAGTGTATGAAAGTGCAGATGCCCAGTGTAGTTAAAAGGAGGCATCACACCGGGACTTAGTCTACACCGACAAATATTCTAAGTACAAGGAATCGCATAAGGATGGTTCATTTTGTGCAAGTCATAGGATGCTTGCGGGAAAAAAAATAAAAAAATTGAGTAAGTTTTTTGCGTAGGTGATGTGGTGAGGCATCGCAGCAAGGTGATGTTTCCCCATGCCACGTAACCAGTGTTGAAAATGAATAGAGAGCCAATCACTTCACCCTCTGACAAGCAGTTAATCCGGATACGACAGGTATCCGTTGCCCTAGATTTGGAAATAGTATAATGATATTTCCCAATTTGGTAAAAACTTCAACGAGACTGGCACCTGCACACGTTTCGAGGGAAATTTGATCGAATTTCAGCAATTAATGAGGATTGAAACGATGGGTGTTGTCTTTTCCATGTAATTAATACTACCGATGGGTCTAGTCTACAGGACCGTTGAGTCACAGAGTATCACCTTTGTTATAAATATAAAGATCATCCATTTGGAAGGGTTACTTTGGAAATTTTAGAGAGCTATAGAGCAAGTTACAGAGTTTCCTTGTGTAGAGATACCCCAGTTACAGACTGCTAGTTTTCTCCAATTTTGCAGCCATTGCCCGTCCAGAGTATTGTACTGAGTGGGTTCTATCTGAGGAGGAACCTTTAGAATACATTGTGAGATGATTCCAGAGTGGTGGCCTCCAGTCTACTATGACGACGCTGGCCAAGGTTGTGAAATTAGGTACATCACAGGTCAGACAGCCGCCAAGGATGAGAAGTCAAGCTCAGATAGTAGAAGACTCCGGTCTAGAGCAGGAAGAGGAAGTTCACATGGTAGCAGAGTACATTGTGCTGAGAGTTGAGGACGCACTAGAGGTAACTATTCCCAAGGGTGCTAAGTTTCTTATTCCACTACTGGCCATTGACCCTCGTATAAAGCAAGATGAGACTTGTTAGGATATGTCCCTCTTCTCAAATTTATAGACTATAACCTTGGAGATAGTAAAACATATCCTCAGTTTCGACCAAACCAGTATCTTACTGTTTAGAGGAACCCGAGGACCAATATAGACGAGTTTGTTCCTATGGAAGATATCCAGATTCTTGAGCGGTTAGGTTTGCTCAATTTGTTGAGAATACCACATTTTGGATGAGGTGTAGAGGTTAATGCTGTGGTGCATGTACTACTATCCCATGTACATGGAGGTTACCTCTGGTTGGGTAACCGGGTTGATTTGAATGTCGACCTGATACACCACATCACTAGGCTGTCCAAGACTGGTAAGGACCCGCAAACACATATATCAAGTAAGGGCAAGGATTCCAAGCTACTAGAGGCCCTAGTTACCAAGTATAAGCTATAGAGAGGAGGTCAAGCTTATGACCTCGTAGCAATAGCAGATGATACACTCAGATTTACAGCCAGTCTGCTTCCAGGCAGACTGCTAATCAAGGTTCGCCCAAAAGAAGTCACAGGATCAATAATTCACCTTGCCATACAGGTTGCAGAAGGTGAACAGTTTAATTGGTATTTGTTTTTATTAAATATTTTTACCCAAGATTGTTTAAAAGAACAAGATGAGGAAAACCACCCCTTCCATTTCTTGTGGTTTCTTATACTATGTGCATTCGTCGGGTTGAAAGAGCCATCCCATACTCAGTTCCTATAGATATGAAGCAGCGACTATAGAGGCACGCGCTATGCAAACTTATGGGACAGCAACAACCCAGCTAAAAAGAAGATCAATGCAATAGTATTCTATGAATACTATAACCTGTTGAAGAGAACCATCCAGGAGACACCGCGGATCAGCACGGAGGTTGTGGACATATATGACAATCAGCTTGATTTCATGATAGACAACCATAGAATCTTCCTAAGGCCAAAAAGGTGTAGAACAGATAATTGGGCTAATGGTTGGTTTAGGATGACAACACAGGATGTAGAAGATGTCATCAAAGATTTTGGTGAAGAGTGGAAAAAGGCATTAGAATATGCCGCAGAAGCAAAGGAACCCACAGATATCCCACCCCTATCCCAAACAGACAAAGGAAAAGAAAAATTGGGTTCCAAGAGGAAACATCCACAAGTAGTGCAACCAGAGGCATAGAGGACGAAGAATGGAGAAGAAAAGACACCAGAGGCACAGAAGAGGAAAAAATCCAAGGCCACAAAGCCAGCCTTAGAGACTGCACTGACTGACGATGACTATGAGGAAATCGCAACACGACTCAAGGAGGAAATGAGTGATACATTTTAGGCAATCCAAACATTGCAAAACAAGTTGTAGAGTGTGATAGATAAGCAGCTTCTGGAGTTAAAAGAAATCACTGAGAAGACTGCCATGATATAGGTTCCACTAGTAAAGGTGACAGTAGGAGAAAGTTCAACACAATCGATTTCCCGTGATGAAATCTTGGCAAAATATTGCATCAATATAGTGTTGACACCACCAGGGAGCATCTGATTCCCTGTGGCGATGATGGATGTCCAGATACATATTAGACAACCTGTCAAGGTTAACCTCGCAGAGTTCCCCATTGATCAATTACAAATGATCCAACAGCAGCTAAGCACAGAGCTCAGGGATAGGGAGCTTGCAAATTATAAACAAAACACCCAGCTGAGACAAAATAATGCAGAACTCACCGCAAGATTTCAGACAAAGGCAGAGGAGTTAAGAACATATGAAGAAAGAGAACAGAACCTCAGTCAGGCCCTGCTGAGCATCGCATTGGAGTTACCCCAGTGTAACATTGAAACTGTGATGCCTCTCACGCAGAAGGTAAGAAGAGTTACAAACAAAGCAAAGGATCTGGAAGAGACAGTGACTAAAATGGAAGAAGATCACAAAGTGCAGATTGTTGAGCTTGAGGCTCGAGCACCAGGAACACCCCAGGCAGACAAAGAAGCAAGGGCAGAGGCATTTAGACTCATGGTTACACAGATGATGAGTCGCATAGATGATGCACAGTCACTACTATATGAGGTGACAAAGACATGGTCGGAGCTAGAAGAGCCCCCGGAAAAACTAGAATTGTAGCAAAGCATCCAGAACATAGAGAAGGCCACAGCATCAATGAAGGAAGAAGTCAATAACTTAGGAGCTCTTGCAAAGATGAAGAAGATGACAGAGATAAACCACTTGCAACAGGAAGCGCAGCGGTTGCGAGAAAGAGAGATACGATTCAATAACCTGCTTCAAACCTATCAGGAACAAATCGCAAAGCTAGTCGATACAATTGAGCAGAAGGTCAAGGAGTTCACTACTAGCATAAGTGACAACAAAGTTACAGAAGACTCAAGCATCAGTCAAGCTATGCTTGAAACGGCACAAGAGTGTGTCGAAGCTATGGAGAAAGAAGTCACAGGACTTCGATATAGATTTACAAGGACTTCACAAGAAACCAAGGAGAAGCTACAGCAAGAGAAACCAGCTGTTAGTGGCTCAGGGGCGAGCCACAAGTAAGTGTTAGAGGACTGTTGGACTAGGGTCCCGCAGCTACAGGAAAAGCTACTGTTTTGGAATGAGTAAGTCAAAGGTAACAGTACCTGAGTGACCGAGAGGAGAAAGCTCAACCACTGCAGTTAAGGCAGTGGTGAAGACAGGAGGGCTCAGCTACCCTCATAAAGGAAAAGGAGCAACGAGGCTGAGGTATCGAAGACAAATGATAGAAAAGGAAGTGGCGCTAGTACCCACGGTCAGCGCCAGGAAGCGTGGAATACTGCAGGAAGCTATGGTGTGATGAAAAGCGACAGCTCGAGTATAGATAGACCGACTGTCACGGTTAGGGTTTTTGGGTTACTGTTGGGGGAGGCCCATAGTGTTGTAATGGTGAGACCTTCGGGCTGCCTATAAAGGGATGTATTTTGTATTATAAAAGGTTAGCTAGTTATTCAGTTATCTCATTAGCTATTCAAATAGTCGATGATCTGTTAGCTTATAGATCTTTGTATTATAGAAGAGCTGAGCTCTGGTTCTGTTATTTAGTCTGTAGTATCTTACTATAACCAGTAGCTTACTCCTAGAGTATGTATGTAAAAATCCATAGGGATTGAGAGAGAGAGAGAGGAAGAGTATATTGTAAGAGAAGCAATATAAGAAGAGAAGAGATCTAAGAGAGAAGGGCTCCTGGTGGTGTGCGCGGAGTTACCCAGAAGATCTCAGCTGCATATGAGGTTGCAGCGGAACTATGTTTACTCTCCCAAGTTATAATATATAAACCAGTTCCCGTGGACGTAGTTTCTACCCTGGAAGTGAACCACATAAAATCAGTGTCTTATATGATTATTTCATGTGATTGTGCTTTACTTAGTTGATATCTGTTATCTGTTAGATGAATGTCGTATATCAGTTAGTAAATGTATGTATGTTCTTATTCAGTTATAGCATTATAGAAAGTTAAAGGCGAGTTTAAATGTAACAAGTGTCTGCCCATGAGTCCATAAGTGCTTGTTTCACACAATAATAGTCACTTTGTTAAGTGCTTCCAGTATACTTATTCAGTAAGTTAAGTATAGCGATGTGAGTGTGTTGAACCGTGAAGTTCGTGTAAGGTTGTTTAACACCCTATTGGAGGTTAGCCGAGTTATTCCTCCCAGTGAGAAACCCTTTGGACCTTGAGAGTTGCTTGGGGCCGTACTATAGGAGATATCGCATTGACAGAAGGCGATATCACACCGATAAAGGAGATACGATGCGAGATATCGCAGATAGTGAGAACTGCGGAAGGGAGAGTTTGCACATCGTCCTAGTCGCTACGATGCGATAGGATCCCTCCTCCTATCAGATTCCGCGAGGAAGGGATAACTGCAACTCGCAGGAAGATCTTGCTGGTTAAGAAGAGCCACGAGACACCAGGATGCTACAGAACCTAGTCAGGGAAACTTGAGTCCTTATCCAACCCATCTAAGATCAGTTCGGGTGAGACTTCAAGCCACTCTACAGTCTGTTGCCGAAAGGGCCAGTGAGTTAGGGGTGTTGTTGGTACATTATAAGTAAACCCGGGTCTGCCCAAGGTCTAAAATGATATCATCCATTTCATACTCTCCTATCTAAGCATGCAATCTCATTTCTCTTCTAGTTCTTCTAACTCTATTAATAGTTTTTTCTTTACCAGAGCTTCGCTGAGATTTGCAAGAAGCAATAACTTTCTGTAACTCATTTAAAGAATTCTGATTTCGTAAGAGATTCATACAACTCTGTAAAAATGTCGACAGTGTACTTACTTTATCTGTTGAAGTTTCTTGAGACTATGACTACTGTTGATGTTGTTGCGCAGGTGTTACTGCTGTGCTCGGATCAACAAAGTCTTTTTTGGCTTCCATAAATGTTTCTTTTTCTTCTCCCACATCGAAGGTTGGAACTTTCTCTAGGGTCTTACGAACCCAAGCCTCGTCAGGTTGTTTCTCCTTATTCTGCACTTACGTCGTAGCTCCACTCCTTGTAACAACGTTAATGGCTGGGATGGGTCTTTTCTCTATAGTAATCATCTGAATATTCTAAGGAGGAGCGCTATTTCTTTCTTGTATCTTGGCTATCAGTTGTGGGCATTGCTCAATGACATGAACTACTGCTCTGCAATACCGACATGTCATAGTTGGGTTCTGACAGTCTCTAGCTAGATGTCCTGCCTGATTACAATTATAGCACACAACCTGGCCTCGACCTCTTCCAGGCATACCACCACAACCATGACCTCCAAAAGTACCTCGACCTGATGTACTAACACGGTAACCATATCCATCATTTCCTTGTGCATCGTTTTGTACCCTATAAGCATCATATGTTCGCTCTCTCATAAGGTCAAAGCTGGGAAATTCCTCTTTGTTGTGTCCAACTGACTTAAAGAACTTGCAATAGGGATTCTTAGGTACTTGCACATATCTTTGTAGCATATACCAGTCTTGAGGTCAATGCTGGCCAGTTGTTCTACAAATCTCACAATATATAACATTAGGGTTAAATGGGTTTGGCACACCAGTATTCAGGTAATTTCTTAGCATAGGACATTGTTCCTTGTCATGAAATTCTATCCTACATCATGTACACCACACATCTTCGTGAATAGATTTCCCTTTTTTCATGTCGCGCAGCTCCAAATCCATTTCTGCTAACTGCGCTTGTATTTGGATTATGCCAGAATTATCTTCGATAGGAGCTATCTCCAGTTTCATGGAAATATCCAAAGCCTCTTGCTGATCAGCAACTCTCTATTGCATGAGTGTTGTTCTGATATGAGGTAATAAGGCTGCAATGAACCATTCTTTATGCCGCGCTGGTCCAATAGTGAAACTAACTTGATCTAGCAGAACTTTGAACCTCTGATCAAAGTCCCAAACTGATTCACCTTGCCTCTGCTGAATCTCTTTCAATTTAGTTATACACTACGACTCTGATTTAGGATTCTTGAACTCTTTAATCATCGCTATTTTAATATCAACCAAGACATGGTTCTGAGTACTGGAAAATTTCATAAACAAGGTCAAAGCTCGGTCTCTAAAAGAAGTGACCAGTTGCGCTCTTCTTATATCTTGATCCAAAATGTTCTTAGTAGTCCACACAGCTTCGCATAAAAACCAAAACTGTTCTAGATCCTCTGATCCAGTTCATTTGAAGACTGGGAGCTTGATATCATCAGTCATATGGGCCATAGTGGACTGGGGTAGACTGACCTGCGACATGAATACTCGGGCTAGGGTTACTTCCAGACTGCGATGGGTTCTTAGGGGTAACAAATCTTCACTGCGGAGTTATAGGAGGGTTTCTAACAAAAGGGGTTTCTTTAGATTCAGGGTCTTCTGGCATATACTTGGTATTATGGCCTAGGGTATAGGATTCTAGGTTTCTCTTGTATCTTTTACCGCTTCGTAGCAAACCACTTTGCTCGTCGAAGTTAATTTCACTTCCAAACATAGGTTAGTAAAAATAAATCTAGCAATCTGATTCTATAAGCAATATGCCCTTCTCAGCCAAGAGCATTTTAATTTGCAGGCTAAATGAATTTAGGTACTTACCCCTTGGTCCTTTGAAAAAATGTCGTTCAGCTTCGCTGAAGGAAGTACTCGCATCGATGGCAAACTCCGTCACAAATGCTTCAAGGGTTCGCGTAGTCCAGAAATTAACAGCTCTCGATATCGTGTTGTTCACCCTTTTCAATATATTAACTCTTGCTGGGGTCCAGTCAGGAAACTGATCTTCTTGGAAGTTCATCCTTCTCTCTGTCAACTTGGATAACCACTAGTGCAATTCTATGTGGATACTACCAAAGAAAATTTCATGAATATCAGTAAAAACGTACCTTTGCAAGAAGTCGTCTGAGCTACGATGAGGATCCTTATTTTCTTATTCAACAAATTTCTGATAGGTAGCTTCAATCCAATCATCAATTTATTTTACTGAGGGCCTCCAAAACATAGCCCTTCAGGTACGACGTAGATCCCTCTTAAAGTAGATACCGATTTCAATCGGCAACGAAAAAATTTTGTTGGGCTTAGGGCAGACCCAGGTTTTATACCATTAAATTCACACCATCAAAAAGACCCACAGTGTTGGCCCTTTCGGCAACAACCTATGAACAGGTTGCAGTCTCACTCGAAATAGCTATGGGGTGCCGCAAAACCAGGTTTCTACAAGAAGAAGAGGGATATTAATGTACCTTTAGCCTTAACAAATAATAATCATACAATACAGAGCTTCGACTTGTACTTAAATAGCTTCGTAGTTAGATGAACAAATAGTTTCTTGCTTAACCCTTAACTAGGAATTCATAGCAAAGTTATTATTTAGCAGTTATCTTACTTGATCAATTATCTACTTATCAATGCATAAAATAAAACCATAACATAAACTACACAAAAGAACCACAACACCAGATATAATGTGGTTCACCCCCAGTGTAGGGGCTACGTCCACAAAACTGTGCTTTTATTCAACTTTTTTCACAACAACAGTTCTGATCTGCGCACTCAACAATAGATCCGCCCTTCAAGTATAACTGCGCACTTAGCTGTAGTTCCTTTCTTACAATATCTAAGCTGTGCACTCAGCTGCAGTTCCTTTCCTTACAAATCCCTCTACGCACATAGCTACAGAGGTCGTCCATGCACACAGCTGGGACTTAACCTTAAAACACAAAAATAGATCTAACTTCTTTGCATCATATGATCCTCATTTCATTAGATGATCTTGACATCTTTACATGAGTGCCTATTTATATAAGTGCACTATTACAAAATCATGGGCTTACACCTGAAAATTATGGACAATTACAAAAATAGGGATTTGACTCAACCCCGACACCCCTAAGACTATTTTGAGTCGCAACTCTGCTTACAAGCTTCCAAAAAAATCGTGGATTTACCAAATTTGAGGACCGTTAAGGTGCACGCCCCAACATAGAGATGTAGGGAATAGTAGGAGATTTGGGAGTCATGAGGATACCTTTGAAAGAGGATGCTAGGCTAGTTAAGCAGTGTCCATACAGATTAAATCCTCGTTATAAAGAAAAAGTTAAAGATGAGATTGATAAGATGCTAGAAGTAAGCATCATTGAGCCAGTAGAAGAGAGCGAATGGGTTAGTCCCATGGTTGTGCAGGAAAAGAAAGCTAAAGGAGAAATCAGGATTTGTGTCGATTTGCGCAAACTCAACGATGCATCACTTCATGACCCATTTCTGACACCTTTTACTGATGAAGTTTTAGACAATGTGGGAGGACAAGAGATCTACTCATTTACTGATGGCTTTTCAGGCTATCACCAGATAAGAATCTATCTAGAGGATCGACATAAGACCACCTTTGCGACAGAATGGGGCCCATTCCAATATACGGTAATGCCCTTTGGTCTTAAAAATGCACCAGCTAGTTTTTCTAGAGTAGTAGTTGCTGTCTTTAAGGAATACATCCATAAATTCTTAGAATTATATTTTGATGATTGGACTATATTTGGAGTAATCAAAAAACATATAGGATATTTAAGGCTAATGTTAGAGAAATGTAGGCAATATCATATTTCTCTTAACTTGAAGAAATGTATATTCTGTGCACCATTTGGTATTTTGTTGGTTCATATTGTTTGCAGACAAGGCTTGATGGTAAATCCTGCAAATATTTCCATCATTGTAAATCTCCCAGCACCCAACTCAATCAAGAAATTGAGGGCAGTGCTTGGTCATACAGGGTATTATAGAAAATTCATCAAGGGCTATGCAAAGATCACATCACCTATGGAAAAGCTGTTAAAGAAATAAGTGAAATTCCTATGGAATGAGGAATGCCAGCAAAGTTTAGACACTCTTAAAGAGAACATGGTTACAACACCCATCTTAGTATTTCCATATTGGAACAAGCCATTTCATGTACATGTAGATGCATCTGGCATTGCACTAGGGATTGTCTTACCACAGCTAGGAGAAGGAGCTATCGATCACCCTATCGCGTACTCAAGCAGAAAGTTATATACCACAGAAGAGAACTACACCACTACAGAAAGAGAAGGATTAGCCATGGTGTATGCTCTATATAAGTTTAGGCACTACCTGTTGGGTGCCCCATTCAAGATGTTCACTGACCATTCCACTTTAAAGTATTTGGTCAATAAGCCAGTGTTAGGGGGAAGGATCTGCAGATGGTTACTCCTATTTCAGGAGTATGATTTTGAAATTATTGTAAAACTAGGGAGATTGAATACCGGACCCGATTACCTGTCGCGGATAGACTCGGGAGAAGAACCAAGTAATTTAGAAGATAATTTGCCAGATGCGCAATTGTTCTCTATCCAAATTGTAAATGAGTATTACGCGGATATTATTCACTTTATCACTACAGGGTGGGCACCAGTTGAGTTTACTAAGCAGCAAAAGAAACAGTTAGTTGTTAAAGTAGAAAATTTCACTTTGATCGCAGGACATTTTTATAAGTTAGGTCTAGATGAAGTCTTGCGCAGATGCATTATGCTGCATGAGAAAGAGGCCATTATCAGAGAAGCACATTCAGGTACCTCAGGAGGACATTTCATAGGAAAGCTGACTGCTCAGAAAATTCTAGCTGTAGGAATATGGTGGCCTACTTTGCACAAAGACACTAAGGAGTTTTGCAGATGCTGTGATATCTGCCAGAGGGTAGGAAAACCTTCATGGAGAGATGAAATGCTGCTGCGACCACATATTACGCTGTGGGCATTTGACAAGTGGGATATAGATTTCATGGGTCCTATCAACCCACCAGGGAAGCGAATTAGTGCGAGGTACATCATCACAGGAATAGAATACCTCACCAGGTGGGAAGACGCCAAAGTAGTAAGGAATTGTGATGCTGTTACAGCTGCACAGTTCATTTTTGAAAACATCATAAGTAGATTTGGATGTCCAGTAATTTTGATGAGTGCTCAAGGCGCACACTTTTTGAATCGCACTATCGAGGCCTTGACGGAGGAATTTCAGATACAGCATCATAAGAGCACTCCCTACCACCCACAAGCTAATGGTACGGTGGAGGATTTTAACAAGATTCTAGAAAATGTTCTTGCTAAGATCTGTAACAACAAAAGAGATGATTGGGACCTTAGGGTTAATGTTGTGTTATGGGATTATAGGACTACATGCAAGAAACTTACAGGACACACACCTTTTATCTTGGTGTATGGAGAAGAGGCTGTTATGCCTATGTAATATATTATTCTGAGTTTAAGAATTGCTCAAATTACTGAGATCACTGATATAGATACGATGAATGAAATATTAGCACAGTTGCTTGCCTTAGAAGAAGACAAATTCATCGCAGGATTTCATCAAAAATTGCAGAAGGCATGAGAAAAAGCTTGGCATGACAGGCACATCAAGAGAAATATTTTTTAGACATGAGACCTAGTGCTCCTTTATGACAACAAGTTTGTTAAGTTTCCAGGGAAGTTCAAGACACATTGGTTGGGGCCATATTAGATTCAGTAAGTCACAGACGGAGGTATTGTTCAGCTCAGTAAACTGAATGGGGAGCTTGTTCCTACTTTGATTAATGGTAGTAGGCTTAAGCTTTATAGTGATAGCCACTCCACCTCCCAGCCCTAACTCAGAGAACTAAGTGGTGCATATGTCCAGTGTAGTTGAAAGGAGGCATCGCACCCATAACTAGTATACACCAGCTGAAAAAGTTCTAAGTAGGAGGAATCGTAGCAAGAAAGTTTATTTTGCGCAAGTCATAGGACGACTGTGGATTTTTTGAACGTTGCAGAGTTCACGCCAACTTTTTGGTTAAGGACGATGCGATGTGACATCGCAGTGAGGCGATGTTCCTCGTGCAATTAAGATGATTTTTGAAAGGGAAAGAGGGCTAGTCACTTCACCTCTGACAAGCAATTAATCTAGATATGATAGGTATACGTTGCCCTAGATTTGGAAACAGTACAATGATTCTCCAAGATTTGGTAAATCGTGGTCGAGACTACCACTTGCACATAATTTTCGAGGGAAATTTGAATGTGTTTTCAACAATTAATGAGGAGTGGGGAGCGGGATGTTGTCTTGTCCATGCAATAAATGCCGCCAACAGGTCCAACCTAAGCAACCGTTAGTTCATATATTACCACCTTTACTATAAATACACAGATCATTCAGAAAGAAGGGTTACTTTTGCGATTTCTGAGAGTTATAGAGTAATTTGTAGAGTTTTCCCTATGCAAAGATACTCCAATTATAGAGTACTGGTTTCCCCATTTTCATAGCCATTACTAGTCCCGAGTATCGCACTGGGCGGTTTATGTCTGAGAAGAAACCTTTAAAAGATTTCATGTGATGATTCAAGCATGGTGGCCTCGAGTCTGCTATGATGACGATGCCCAGGATTGTGAAATTAGGTGCACCATAGGTCAGGAAGATGCCAAGGATGAAGAATCCAGCCCAGAGCAGGAAGAAGAAGTTCATGTGGCAACAGTATACATTTCTCCACGAGTCGAGGACGTGCCAGAGGTAACCATTCCCAGGGGTGCTAGGTTTCCTATTCTGCTACCACCGATTGATCCTTGTGTCAAGGAAGAAGGAGAACTGTTAGGATATGTACCTACTCTCAAATTTATAGACTATAACCTTGGAGACAGTAAGACATATCCTTAGTTTTGGTCGGATCCGTATCTTATGTTTCAGAGGAACCCGAGGAATGATGCAGATGAGTTTGTTCCTATGGAACATGTCCAGATTCTTGAGCAGTCAGGCTTGCTCAATATATTGAAAATACCACATTTTGGATGAGGTGCAGAGGTTAATGCCATGGTGTGAGTGCTACTTTCCTGTGTACATGGAGGTTACCTCTGGTTGGGTAAGAGGGTTGACCCGAACATCGATTTGATACACCGCATCACTGGGCTGTCCAAGAGCGGTAAGGACCCTCAGACACATATATCAGGGAAAAGAAAGGATACTAAGCTACCACTGCTTTTAGTTAACAAGTATAAGCTACAGAGAGGAGGTCGGGCTTATGACCTCATAGCCTTAGCTGATGATACACTTAGATTTACAGCCAGTCTGCTTGCAGGCAGACTGTTAACCAAATTTCTCCTGAAAGAAGTCACAGGATCAGTAATTCACCTTGCCATGCAGGTCGCAGAAAGTGAACAATTTAATTGGTGTTTGTTTTTACTAAATATTTTTATTACATATTGTTTGGTAGCACAGGACGAGCCAAACCACCCCTTCCATTTCTCGTGGCTGGTTATATTATGTGCATTCATCTAGTGGAGAGAACCGCCCCATACCCAATTTCTACAGCTACGAGGTAGACAGTGCAGAGGCACACGCTATGCAAAATTATGGGAAAGCAACAGCCTAGCCAAGAAAAATCTCACTATGATAGTATTATATGAATATTATAAGCTGTTGAAGCGAGTCATCTAGGAGACACCGCGAATCAACATAGAGGTTGTTGACATGTATAATAATCAGCTTGATTTCATTACGGACAAGCATACAATCTATCTAAGGCCTAAAGGGTTTAGAACAGATGACTTGGCTATTGGATTGTTTAGGATGACAGCGCAAGACGTAGAAGATGTCATCAATGTTTTTGATGAAGCGTGGAACAAGGCATTAGAAGATGCCACAACAGGAAATCTACTAGCAGATACCGCACCGATAGATCCACTAGACAAAGGAAAAGGTCAGGTGGGTGTAAAGAGGAAAGATGCAGTAGACGTGCCCCCACTGGCACAAAAGAGGAAAAAAATTAAACCCTCAAAGCCAACTACAGAGACTGCACTAACAGAGGATGACTATGATCTCATCACAACGAGATTGAAGGAGGAGATGCGGGACTCATTTTAGGCAATGCAGACATCGCAGGACAAGCTGCAGAGCATGATAGATAAGCAGCTTCTGGAGTTGAAAGCACTAACTGAGAAAACTGCCATGATGCAAACTCAGCCAGTTAAGGCGACAGCAGGAGAAAGCTCACAACCATAGATTTCCCATGAGGAAGTCTTTGCAGAGGATCGTACCAATACAGTTTCGATACCGTCAAGGAGCATTTGATTCCCTGCTTCAATGATTGATGTGCAGATATAGGTTAGACAACCTATCGAGTTTAATCTAGAACAATTCCCTGTTGATCAACTACAGATGATCCAGTAGCAGATAGCCACGGAGCTTAGGGATAGAGAGCTTGTGACTTATAAGCATAAAACTCAGCTGAGACAATAGAATGTAGAGCTCACTGTAGGCTTTCAGACAAAGGCGGAGGAGCTAAGACAATATCAAGAGAGAGAACATGATCTAAGTCAGGTCCTGCAAAACATCACATTAGAGTTACCCAAGTGTAACATAGAGTTTGCATTGCTTCTACCACAGAAAGTAAGAATAATTGCAGCTAGAGCAAAGGCTCTAGAAGAGACAATGGCCAAAATGGAGGAAGACCACAAGGCATAGATTGCTGAGCTTGAAGCTCGAGCACCATGCACGCTTGAGGTAGACAAGGAAGCAAGGGCATAGGCCTTTAGACTCACTTCAATGCAGATGAAGTGTCGTATAGATGATGCAGAGTCATTGCTAGCTGATGCAACGAAGACATGGTCAGAGATAGAAGAGCTCCTAGATAGACTGGATTTGCAGCAGAGCATCTAGAACATGGATAATGCAATAGCAGCAATAAAGGAAGAAGTCAAGAGCTTAGGAGCTCTTGCAAAGATGAAGAATATGATAGAGATGAACCGTTTGCAACAGGAAGTGCAGTGGTTGCGAGAAAAAGGCATACAATTCAATAATATGCTTCAACCGTATCAGGAACAAATCACAGAGCTGGTCGATGTGGTTGACCAGAAGGTCAAGGAGTTCACTGCAAGCAAGAGTGAAATTGATAGCGTAGAAGACCCCATGATTAATCAAGTCATGCTTGAAGTGGAACAAGACCATGTTGAATAAATGGGCAAATATATTGCAAGAATCAAGGAGAGATTCGAAAATACTTCGCAGGAAGCCAAGGAGACACTACGGCAAAAGAAATCAGATGTCAGTGGCTCGGGGATGAGCCACAAGTAAATGTTAGGGGACTGTTGGAGCAAGGTCCTGCAGCTACAGGAAAAGCTGCTATTTTTGGTAGAAGATAGACAATTTTTGGAGGAAATATAGTTTTGGAGATGTGATAAAGGTGCGATGCCATAATGCATTTCCCGCCGCGGATCACGGGCCAAAAATCGTGGTGGTTGGAACAAGAAATTCAAAGGGAAATAGTACTTGAAGCGACCAAGAAGAGAGCTCAACCACTGCATTTAAGGCATCGGCGATGATAGGAGGGCTCAACTACCCTTATAAAGGAATAAGGAGCAATGGGCCGAGGTATTAAAGACAAAGGATAGAAGGGGAGAAACCAAGGAAGCGGCGCCCATACCCACGATCAGTGCCGGAAATCATGGAAGACTGCAGGAAGTTACAGTATGACCAGTAAAGTGGAAGTACAAAGTGCAGAAAGGCCAACTGTCATAGTTAGGGTTTTAGGTTACTATTGGGATAGGCCCATAGTTTTGTATCACAGTGAGACCTTCAGGCCACCTATTTAAGGATGTGTTTTGTATTATGAAGGGTTAGCCAGCTAGCCATCCAGCCAGCCAACTAGCTAGCTAGTTATATAGTTGGTTGATAATATTGTAACTGTTGTCATCAGTATAGTGAGACATTGAGTAAGAGTCGAGCTCTGGTTCTGTCTTTAAGTCTATAGTTATCTAACTGTAACCAGCGACTAGATCCTTGAGCCTGAATGTAACAATCCGAAGGGATTGAGAGAGAGAGAGAGAGAGAAAGCGTATATTGTAAGAAGAAAGCAATATAGGAAGAGAAGAGATATAAGAGAGAAGGGCTCCCAGCTGTGTGCGTGGATTTTCCCAGAAGATCTCAAGCTGCATAAGAGGTTGCAACGGAACTGTGTTACTCTCTCAAGATATAATATAAACACATTTCTCGTGGATGTAGCTTCCCCCCTGGAAGTGAACCACGTACATCCGTGTGTTGTGCGACTATTTCATGTGATTGTGCTCTACTTATTTGCTATCTGTTATCTGTTACATGAACTTTGCTATCAGTTAATGAATGTATGTATGCTATCCTTCAGTTTACAGTAACATAGAAGGTCAAATGCAAGTTGAATGTGTCGAGTACTCTGTATATGAGTTTATCAGTGCTTGATTCACAACAGTAGAAGCTACTTTGTTACGTGACTTTTGTATATTTAGTTCAGTGAGTTGAGTATGATTGATGTTAAGCATGTTAAAATGTAGAAGCTTAAGTGAGGTTGCTTAACACCTTAATGAAGGTTAACTGAGCTATTATACCTAGAAAGGAAGCCTCTGGACCTTGAGAGTTGATGAGTATATTGAGTCTTACTGTAGGAAATATCGTAGCATAGAAAGGACGATATTGCACTGTCGGGGGAGCTGTGGTGTGAGATATCGCAGGTTAAGAGTTGGGCAGAAGGGAAGGTTCGCGCAGCACCCTAGAAGCTGTGACACGATAAGAGACAGTCCCATAGTAGATTCATCTAGAAAGAGAGAAACAACCCTTGCTGAGAGATTCAGCTGATTAAGTAGAGTCAGAGAACCTAGGATGCTGCAAAACCTGGTTGAGAAAACCTGATTCTTCAGCCACCCCATCTAGGATCACTTCGGGTGAGACTTCAGGCCGTTCTACGATATGTCACCAAAAGGGCCAGTGAGCCAGGGGTTTTGTTGGTACAATAAAGTAAACCTGGGTCTACCTAGAGAGAGACCAACATAGTTCTCCTGAGTCCTCGTCTATTGGTCCCCTAACCATCGAGAAACCTAATATTGACATGGTTTTGCAGCCACCCAAGAGTACTCTTAGGAAGGCTATTTTTAACCCTAATTCCCAAGCTGCCCATTTTTATAATGTAGTTGAACATCTTGCTCAGGCACCATGTGCAATGTCTACCTTGGAAGTACTCCAAAGTTGTCTGACGCAACGCAAAAACCTGTGAATTGCGTTAGGAGCTTTAGACTCAGACACCACTAATTTGATTCACTTTAATGTCGAGAACTATAAGTATAGGCTACCTCAACAGCTCGCTTTCCAAATCATAATGAAACTAGTTGAGAAAAAGGCCTTTAGAACTATCCTAGATGAAGGACCTTCAAATTCGGTTTTGTCCCTGTCTTGTTGGAAAGCTATTGGCTCTCCCAATATTGTAACATCACCAATGACTCTGAAAGCCTTTGATGGATGAGGTTTCCAGCCCCATGGTCTCATACCATCCCTTTTAGTCGAGATTTGGGGAAAAACCATTTCCATTCAAGTGGAAGTAGTAGATGCCCCATTAGACTACAACCTCCTATTAGGAAGAAATTGGTTTTACACCATGACTACTGTTGCTTCGATAGTATTTTCAACCGTCCAATTTCCACATCTAGGGAGGATTGTAACCATTGACAAGATCAATTTCTATAAGCCAGATATTACCACCCATATGACTAATAAAATCCCTGTGTTAGGCTAGTCCCCTCATCCTTACCAGTCGATTGGGGTGGGCATGCTGAAGGATTCTTCCCTTATGGGGATTTTTTTGTCAAACCCTCCTAACACATAAACGATGATGATAAATATGATTTCTTCATTTGATTATGATCCAAAGGAAAAAAAAAATTTGGGTCCACCTCGTTGAGTCTACATGAAGCAATGTACAATGTTATCCAAACCATTTCTGATGACCACACTAATGACTTTCATTTGGTGGCTTCGGACCCTTACCATCTTCCCTACTAGTTAGAACCCTCTCTTCCTACTCTGGATTATCTCTCCCAGACTTTTCCTTTTGATGAGTCCATTATGGAGATCATGAGTATGAATTAACCTACATGGGAGGATCATCACCATAGATCCTTGTTCCTCCCAAACACCTGTTTGGTAGACCATAATTTTACATCCCTTTTTACTACTGATATTGTCAAAACACCTCAAACTCCTATATTGTTGCAGAACATGGATTCTGAAGGAAATATATGCAACATTACTCAAACAAATCCAATTGACATATCAACCAATCCTGGCACCCTTGAGCATGTTCATGTTGGGCAGAACTGGTCAGCAGAAGAATCTGAAGCATATAGAGCACTTTTCAAAGGATTTTGAGATGTCTTTTCCTAGTCCTACGAAGAAATGCCTAGGATAGACCCATCCATTGTGGTTCACAAAATAAAAACCTATCCCATTGCAAAACCTGTCTGGTAAAAACTGAGACAAGTCCATCCACGAAAAGCCATAGCTATCAAAGCTAAAATATAAAAGCTTCTAAAAGCAGGGTTTATTTATCCCATACCCCTAATGGAATGGGTATCAAACGTCATCCTTGTCAATAAAAATCAAGGCACCATTAGAGTTTGCATCGATTTCAGATATTTGAATAAAGCTTATCCCAAAGACAACTTTCCCATTTCGCATATCAACCAAATTATCAACAATTGTGCTGGAAGTGTCATCTTCTCATTTATGGATGGATTTTTGGGCTATAACCAGATTGAGATTTTACCTGTCGATCAACACAAGATAAAATTTATTTGCCCATGGGGAACCTTTGCATACAGGAAGTTACCATTCGGCCTAAAAAATGTTGGAGCCACTTTCCAGCGTGCTATGTCCTATGTGTTTCATGATATAAATCATATTGTAGAATCGTACCTTGACGACCTCCCAGCTCATTCACAGCGACGGGAGGACCACCCAGGTCATATTAGAGACATTTTCCTGAGATGCTGTTGTTATAGCTGATTTCACCACTCCAGGTGAATCACACTTTGTATGGCCTTCCCTTGTCCCACTGCAGAATCCTTAGACCCCTTGGACCATTTTTTGTCCTTTGATGTTTTCCTGACCATCCCTAAAAACATGTGAAAAATGATACACATGACTTTTAAAACTATAATCATGTATATACACAGGTTTGACCACTAAAACCGCGTACATCGAGATGTGTACAAAATCCAAATCCTTTTGGAGTATCCTTGACATGGATCTGACTCACTTGACTCCTAGCCTTCCCTATGCCTTGAGATCGCTCAGATTCGACCCTTCATTACCTCTTTGAAAAGCTATATAAGGAAATCCTTGGTACATTGAAGGCATAAGAGAGAATTGAGAGCAAAGAAACTATGTTCCATTGTTGCTAGAAATTATGCTTAAGACTGCATCCCTTTGTCCCTTGGATCACTTTTTGTGGAAATTGAACCAGGTGATAGATTAATTTTACTCACAACAATTAACAATTGATCATGCAAAATCACTCACAAAGAGACTAAAAATTGGAGCTGAACACTAAACTGTATTAAATCAGTGTACAATAGCCAACCCTGTAATAACATAGGTTGCTGAATAAATAACATACATCATGTATTCGAATGCATGAGGAGCAATTCAAATCTAGCATAAAGCAGGCTTACCAAAAATAAGAAAATCCCCCATAGGTGTAAAAAGCTGATCCCAAATCTGTCATGGAGCTCACGAATTGGAAAAAAGGCTTAGGTAAGATAAAGAGTGGTGGAATGGCAGCTCATACATGCTTTTGCATGGAGAAAAGAGAGGAGTATTTGTAGGACAAAAAACTAGTTAACCTCACCTACTCTAGCTTTTCCTTTTGCCTTAAAACACTGAAAAAACAGGCAATAAAGCAGAAAAAGCAGAAGGGAGCCTAAGAGGCTAGGAATAAAGCAGAATTGATTCCTTTAGCTCTCCCATGCACTACATGAGTCAAATAAGGCAAGTTTGACCATTATAGATAGGCAAATGACAACTTGCACAAGGTGGGACACATGAACTAGGAAAATAAGACAAAAATAATGGAATTAATGTCTAAGTGGGTAAACTATGGGTTGGTTATTCTAAAACCCCCCCTTAAGCCTGACTTATGAGTAATATATCAGAAAATTATAAGGCCTAGCAACAAGGCTTAGTCACCCTTTACATACTGCATGTCCATTTAAACAAGGAAAGAGACAAAACCAACTTGGGAAAATCCTCCCTTAAACATGGACTGTAAAACAAAATTGTAGAATCTTGTCTTCACTCATGCTTTCACAGCATGATCAGCAATCCCCAACAATGATTTAATATTGCTTAAGGTCTTCTCACAAAATGCTTTGGTGAAGATATCAGCTACTTGTTCTTAAGATGAACAGAAGAGTAGGTGAATGGTGCCATCATGCACAAGTTCTCTGATGTAGTGCATATGGATCTCAATGTGTCTGGTTCTCTGCTTCTGAAATGGATCCTTGTAGATTCGAATGTTACTCTGGTTATCATAGTAGATGGTAGTTGAGTACTCTGGTTCGAAGCCACACTCTCCAAGTAAACCCTGCAACCATAAACATTGAGTTGCTGCATTAACAACTCCTCTGTACTCTGCTTCTATAGATGAGAGTGCAATGGCACTCTGTTTCTTGCTTGACCAGATGATTGGCCCTTCTGCAAGCATGAACACATATCCTGAAGTGAACTTTCTATCTATGCTATCACCTGCCCAATCACTGTCAGTAAATCCAATCAAATCAAGATCAGATTTTTCTTTATAGAAGATCCCATGTGTCCTTGTTCCCTGAACAAAGTTAAGGATCCTTTTGGCTGCTTTCCAATGGATATCTTGAGGCTGATCCATGAATCTATATGCCACACATACTGCATAACAAATATCAGGTCTAGTATGTGTCAGATACAACAAACATCCAATCAATTCCCTATACAGTGTATTGTTTACCATCGGTGAAGAATCAACTTCTTCCAGCTTTACTCCTGAAAGGAAAGGAGTTTTGCTTGCTTTGCAATCCTTCATTTTGAATTTATTCAGAAATTCCAAGGCATATTTGGACTGGTGCACCTTGATTCCATCTTTGGTTTGAGCAATATCAAGCCCCAAAAATTGACTTAAGAGCCCCAAATCTGTCATGGAGAAGGCTTGGTTCATAGCTCCTTTTAAGGAAGCAATCTCAGCCTGTGAGCTTTCTGTAATGAGGAGGTCATCAACATATAACACAATGATCATTAATGAACCATTAACTAAATTCAAATAGACATTTGGATCTGATTTGCACTGAACAAAATTCAGTGATAGCAAGAAGCTATCGATCTTGGCATACCAAGCCCTGGGGGCTTGCTTTAGCCCATACAATGACTTTCTCAACCTGCACACAAGAGAAGGATTAGTAGAAAAACCTTGAGGCTGCTGCATATATATATATTCAGTGAGATCTCCATTTAGGAAGGCACATTTCACATCCATGTGATGTACCTCCCATTGCTTTGAGGCTGCAATGGCTAAGGCTAGCCTGATGGAATCCATCTTTGCCACTGGGGAAAAAGTATCATTGTAATCTATGCCATGAACCTGTGAGTAGCCCTTCGCTACCAATATGGCCTTGTACTTCAGTGGTAAACCATCAGCAGCAAATTTTGTCTTATAGACCCACTTACACTGTACTAGTTTTCTCCCTGGGGGAAGATCCACTAGCTCCCATGTGTTTCTCTTTTGGAGTGAGCTGAACTCCTCCTCCATGGCTGTTTGACATCTTGGATCTCCTGCTAATTATTCATATGTTTGAGGATCATATTCCACCATCAAATAGCATTTTTCAGTAAACATAGGATCCTTCATGCACAGACCATTCTCAAATTGAGATCTAGTCCTCCTTGGGTCATTGGGATCCCCAGCTAGCTCACCTGCTGCATGTACTGTCTTGGCTGCCGATTTTGGCCTTGTGGGGATGTTAGGGTCTGCAATAAACTCATCTCCATCAGAAAAATTAGAATCATCATGTTCAACAAACTCTTTACTTACTTCTTGAGGTTCAGGTGGTGAAGAGGCTTCACCAACTTCCACTGTTGCAAGGGGTTCTTCTTCAAAATGAACACACCTTTCGATGAAGGATTTATTTGTGCTCAAATTTATCAGTTTGTAACCTTTTGAATCTTCAGAGTATCCAACAAAAAGACACTCTTGGCTTTGGGTCTGCAAATCCTTCCTCTTCTCTGTCGGGATTCTAGCCCAAGCCTTTGAGCCAAAAATCCTGAAATGGGTCACATCTGGCTTGTGCCTACTCCATGCTTCGAAGGGAGTCATACCATCAAGATATTTGTGAGGCACCCTATTCTGAATATAGGCTGCACAGTTGATAGCTTCGGCCCAGTACTTTGGTGGCAAAGTTTTGGCCTCCATGCATGTTGCCATCTCCTTCAGTGATATGTTTTTCCTCTCATCAACACCATTTTGCTGTGGTGTGTAAGGGATAGAATGCTGCATCGGAATACCTGCATCTGAAAAATAATTAATAAACTCAGACTTGACATACTCACCACCATTTTCATATCTAAGGGCCTTGAGTTTCCTTCCAGACTGGTTTTCAACCAAAGCCTTAAAGACTTTGAATAGGCCAAAAACTTCAGACTTGTGTTTCAAGAAGTGAACCCAGCAATACCTGGAAAAGTCATCAATGAAAGTGAATGCATATTTGGCCTGACTCATAGACATATGAGGGAATGGACCAGCAACATCACTTTGGATCAGCTCGAGGGGTGCAGAGGTTCTCTCATGACTAGATCTCTCAAATTTGTGCTCTGGGTGTTTTCCTAGGATACAACCTTGGCAGACTCCTTTGGAAAATTTTATCTTGGGAAACCCTATGACCATCTCTTTTTCACTAAGATCAGAAAGATACTTGTAATTTAGGTGGCCAAATATTTCATGCCACAGCTTGTTGGCTTCATTAGCATGAATGAGAAGAGCAGAGGGGTTTGAGTAAGGTAGGAAGTGTGAGAACATGTATACGTTTTGAGCATGATTCGCAACTCCTTTTGCAATGACTCTACCAGTTGAAATCTCTGTGATATCAACTTCATCGGGGGAGAATATGACCTTCTTAGGAGACCCAGTATGGATCATCTGGTACACTGAAGGAGGTTGGAGGCGAGACCAGGCACATACACCACATTGCTGAACTGACCATGATCAAGATCTATCCTTCCTTTTCCTTTACTTTCAGTGAGAGAGTCATCTCCCAGTACAATAGATGGTCCTTTTGACATATCCAGTGAAAAGAAGGCCTCCTTAGTCGAATCCATGTGTCTTGAAGCTCTAGAATCAATGATAAAACTGGGTGAGCTTGATGTGCTAGCAACTAGAGCATGAACTCTCTCTTTGTCATCTGAACTTGATCCTCCTTCTCTCTTCTTTGAGATTTTTGGAAGGGAGATGCCATTCTTCTCTAGGAGATTAGTCAACATGTCTATCTACTTTTTCATACAAGAGCTTTCATAGTGATTTCCCTTATTGCAGTATGCGTACTTGTTCATTTCACCTTTGTTCTTCTTCTTCTGGTAATTCTTCTCGTGACCTTGTTGATCCTCCGGAGACTGTTTCTTGTCTCTCTTTTGCTCAGGTGGATTTTTAGCTTTCTTTTTTCTTTTTGAATCCACCCTCAAATATCCAGCAATCAAAGCTTGATCTTTGGATGGTTTAATGGTGCCCATCATCACCAGCTTGTCCTGTTCTTGTGTGAGAGATTCCATGAAATCTGCAAGGCTAGGCATCTTCCAGGTTCGAACTGTCAGTTTTGTGGCATAGAAGGTCGAAAAAAACACTGAATAATCAGGGCCTGGCTTCGAGAGGATGGCCAGTACGAGCTGATCATCTTTCTTTTCAATACCACACTATTTCAGCTGCAAAACTAGTGCTTTGAACTTGGGGAAATATAGCTGCAGGGATTCAAAGCTCGTTGGACTCAGAGAAATCAGCTCATTTTCAATTTGATGTCCCCTCATCTCATCTGTCTTTCCAAAAATATCAGCAAGCTTCTCCCATACTTCATTCGGTGATGTCAATCCATCGAGATGGAAAATGAGGTCTCTGGAAATACTCAGACACAGGAGGCCATAAGTCTCATCCCTCCTATTGTGCCATATTATCTTCTCTGCAGCTGCATTGGGCTCTGCTTCTATTTCCATAGTCACCCTGTAGAGGCCTTTCTCTCTCAATAGTATCTCCATCTCTGCTTTCCATTCAAATAAATTGAAGGGAGTCAAGATAGTTTTCTGTGATTGATCCATAGCTTAGAAAATCTATCCCGGCTATCAGTAGAAGGCTCCCAGTCACTGATGTCGAACCTGCAAAACAATTATTGAAGGAGAGAAACAATCTACAATGGATCTTATACCATGTGAAAATTGAACCAGGTGATAGATTAATTTTACTCACAACAATTAACAATTGATCATGCAAAATCACTCATAAAGAGACTGAAAATTGGAGCTGAACACTAAACTGTATTAAATTAGTATACAATAGCCAACCCTGTAATAACATAGGTTACTGAATAAATAACATACATCAGGGATTTGAATGCATGAGGAGCAATTTGAATCTAGCATAAAGCAGGCTTACCAAAAATAAGCAAATCCCCCATAGGTGTAAAATGTCGATCCCAAATCTGTCATGGAGCTCATGAATTGGAAAAAAGGCTTAGGCAAGCTAAAGAGTGGTGGAATGGCATCTCATACATGATTTTTCATGGAGAAAAGAGAGGAGGATGTGTAGGACAAAAAACTAGTCAACCTCACCTAGTCTAGCTTTTTCTTTCTCCTTAAAACACTGAAAAAGCAGGCAATAAATCAGAAAAAGAAGAAGGGCACCTAAGAGGCCAGGAATAAAGTAGAATTGATTCCTTTAGCTCTCCCATGCACTACATGAGTCAAATAAGGCAAGTTTGACCATTATAGATAGGAAAATGACAACTTGCACAAGGTGGGACACATGAACTAGGCAAATAAGACAAAAATAATGGAATTAATGTCTAAGTGGGTAAACTATGGGTTGATTATTCTAACACTTTTGTGTTCTTCCCAAGCTTGCCTTTTGCTTGTGAGCTTGCTATCGAGAGATGGAGGATTGAAGTGGTGGAGGCCCAAGTGGGGGATTCAGTTTCTCCGATTCGCAGATGTGTCAATAGAGGTTGTATCTATTGTAATCTCTAATTTATATTAATAGAAATATCTTTTCCTATACAATAATGTGTGTTTGAATGAATATTTTATCCATGGGATTATGTCAAATGCTTATACATTATTGATTATATATGCTAGAATAGGTCTAACACCATGATATATAGTATGCTTGTATTGTTTACTTGTTGTTGAGGAAGTAATTTATCAATTCAATCCAAAGTTGGAAAGCTCAACGGGGATCTACTTCAACCGTCCAGAATAAGGTACGAGGTCTGATACTTTAGTGTTAGACATTTAATTTCTATTGCATATTGAAAAGGATTGATTTTTTAGAGTCAAGCTGTCTATTGTGGTACCCCAAGCCATAGGAATTTCTCTCAGTAACAGAATTGGCGACTCCATTGGGGAGTTCCTAGTAGTTGTCCTTTGCGGGTTGTTCTATCGTCATTCAATGAATTTGAATTGCTCTTTCTCTCTTGTTTCTGTGTCGATTCTAGGGGCATGTTTTTCTGTTAGTGTCTGATTGGTGTGAAGTTTGTCTCAGCTTGTCTATTTGCCTTGGTTTTATGCACCTTTCTTCTCGTACGCAAGTTTTTAACTCATAGTCACGTATACACGCGGGTTTCTCTTCGATTTTCATGTATACACGTGGGTTTACTGTGAACAGTCACGCATGCCCTTAGTTTTACCTTTTTGTGGAAGTTAAATGGTTGCTGGGTGAAGTTTGATGGTTGCTAAGTCTCCTTTGGCACTTCCTGAGTCTGTTTATACCTCTATTTCTGACCAGAGACGTTTTTTTTCAGGCTATTTTATTTTTATTTTTTTAAGAATGTTCTCGTCATGGCATTTTTTATTTTTTGTTTGGGATTAGTGCATTAGATTTCTTTTACCTTAGTGCTTTGCTTGAGTGCTATTTGAGTGTGCTTGCAGAGTCTGGGGGTTGTTGAACCATTCTTTTGCTTTTTGTATCTCATTTTATTTCAAAAAATCCAAAAACATTTGCTTATCATCATGCATTGCATTTTGCATTTTGCATTGTACTTGCACTATATTTGCTTTAGATTATTAGTTAGGATTTCATATAGGAAAGGTTGCATTCATCATTTGAAGAAAAATTGTGCATTTCACGTAGTAGCATACCCTATTTTCATGGACACAATGCATTTGCATTGATTGTTAGGTGTGCATTTTACTTCATCTTGCATCATAACACCATTAGTTGCATGGCCATATCCCTCTTTTGATTAATAAAGCCAATTAAAATAAATGCTTAATTAAAATGAATTACACTCTTTTCTTTTTTAGGGTGCACCAACAAGATTAGGTTTTAGGATCTTGGAATAGTTCATTGTGAGTAAATTCTCCAAGATCACTAAACAACAACATGTATGTGTATGTCCAGGTGAGTGTGTGAAATCCTTGGTATAACCAGTGTTTCTCAGGATCCTCCTCTCAAAAGGGAGTTAAGCACGAGCCAGTGTGAGCGGTTATTGATGTGAGCGGTTATTGATTGGGATGACCCCTAGTCATAACTAAGTAGCACCAGAGATATTTCCAGGATTGTATTTGTATCTGGGGGCTCTTTCGAGAGTTTCAGGATTTTCTACCCTGCCCATATGGTCAATCCCGCCTATGAATGTCTTCCTGAGCATTGATTATATTGAGGTGACCTTAGTGGCCTTACCTAGGATATCAAAGGGGTGCTTTGCAGGGGTTATTCTACGGGTGTCCCGGCCAGGTTGGGGTTGGACAGCACAGTCGCTTTACGTGTTGAAGATGAGGGCCATGATAATTGGTTACATACCTCCGCTTGTTGTGTATGGGAGTCTCAAGCCTCTCCTAGGTGAGACATACCTGCTTCATTCGGGGGCTCACTTACCCCGCCCTTGATTTCTTGCATTTGGATTTAGATTTTATTAGTGATTACTCTATGCACGATATCTTGCCTAGGGTTTGTGTAAATAGAGAGTCTTTTCTATTTTTTAAGTCATTGTGGATTCAAGTACGGATCCTCATTGTTTAGCAGGAATTCTGCCTTCTACTTCTCCTCCTCCTTTGGGAGAGAGACCTAGACAGTCCAGGTGGATTACTTTGCACATTGATTCACACACCATGGGAGACCATTTAGAAGGTATTCCTAAACCACCTTCTCCCATTCGTGTAGACGATGGGGAGTTTACTCCTACTTACGATCCTTCACCTGACTTGGCTGAGTTAGTTCCTATGTTTTTTGAGATAGGAACCTTTCATGATAGACCTAGTCACTCTAGGGTTGATTCCCCATTGACGTGTTACCGGTATGGAATGTCGGAGGATGCCAAGACTCATTTTGAACCCGCTAGCACTAGCTATGGTAGTTATGGTATGACTGGTTTTCCTACACATGATTTGGAATTTCATGTCGAGTCTGACTTCAAGCCTAACACTTTGCCTAGGGGCACTCTCATTCCTTACCATGTGGAGAGGTTTGGGAGCACTAGTCACATTGCACCTTCCATCCCAACGGTGGAAGCTACACCACATGTTCCTCCTAGGTCTAGAGTTAGTGATCCCATTAGGATACCAGACCTAAGATAAGTGACTATAGGGAATAGTACGTACATTATTACTCAGGTCCCTCCATCCTCTATCCCTAGTTATTCAAATGTTCACCCTCCACCTTATTCACGCGGTCCTTTGAGTCGACAGATGGGTACGATTCAGGTCCGTACTGTGGTTACTAGACCGATTGTGTCTTAGGTTTACATACATCTCGTTGCTTCAGGAGGTTATGTTCATACTTCTAGAGGTCATGTTACTACTTCTGGGGTGTATATCCCTACTTCTGGTATGTATATTCCTACTTCTGATATGTATATTCCTACTTCTGGAGCGCTTCTTTCTACCTACGGAGTGTCTCATGGGACATCGCATGCGATGACTTATGGACCCTATTATGGGATGCAGTATGGACAGGGTTCTTCACCTTATGGGGGCAGGTATCAACAACCTACTTACTCTCCTAATTACAGCTTTGTAGCTCCTAGTAGTCAAGGTCCACCACACTATGGTGCTTCCATGCCACCCTATACGGGTCAAATAGGAGGAGGGAACTATGGCCAAGGCCATGGTGGTAACCAGACCTATATGAATCAAGGAGTGGTCCATTGACCTCATCATCCTAGGCTCCCTTTCCTTGTGATGCTAAATATTCATGACCTGTTGAGATTGATGAATGATCCTGTAGCTCATGACCTGGCTTGGACGGCTGTCCCTACCAAGCTTCCCTCAGACATACCTAAGTTCGAGGGAAAAATGGGAGAGGATCTAAGTGAACACGTTACTACGTTTCACCTATGGTTCTCTTCAAATTCCTTACATCAGGATTCCATCCGTTTATGGCTATTTCAATGCACCCTTACAGGGCCTGCCGCGAAATGGTATATAGAGCTACCTAGGGGAGCTTTCGCTTTGTTCGACGACCTTGCGATGAATTTTATTAACCACTTCCAGCTACTAGTGCGTTATGACATTGGTACTAAAATATTGTCAACATTTTGGCAAGATAAATCCACACATATCTTGGATCACATACAAGAGTGGCGTAGACAGAAGAGGTTATTTAAAGCCTTTATACTGCCGAAATTCCTCCTCAAATGGTTCCTTAATTCGTTATTGCCATATATAGCAAAGGATGTTTCTACATCTGAAGTGCAAAACAAGGAAAAAGCAATTTTTAGGGTGCAAGAACTGGACTTGATTTATGCTCAGTCCAGTTTGTTATATGAGATTATTCCCAACGCTCAGCGTTCTAGTTTCGAACCCAAAGTCAAACCTAGACCACATGCTGATGGAATTGTGGGTTGTGTAAGTGCGAAACCTATGGATTCGGTTGCAAAACAAGTCATTCAATTGTCAATCAACCAATCTGCTTCAAGACAAGCTACAGGTTCGTCTCAACCCGCCCAAACTGTGAGTCTACTTTCAGTGCAATCGTCAGACCAGAAGGGTAACCAGCAGCCCGGACGGATCAGAAAAAGGGGTAAAAATAGTCATAAGGGTGGGAATAAGAATGAGAATGCTAATAGTAATGACAAGAATGGGCGTAATGCTGGGGGGGACAAGAAAGCTAAACATAAGGTTAAGTTCCTTTGCAAGTTGTGTAAGGACGATCACCTCACTTACTTGTGCCCTCGTATTGATGAAGCCTTGAGGTTCTTGGCACAGGGCCCAGCTATGCTAACTAACCCTTTACTGCACAATCAAAATATGAACTCAATTTCCCATGACCAGTCTAGTGGTGATCAAGATCGGCTGGAGGGTAGTGGTCATGGTTGCATTAACATGGTACGTGTTGGGAAAGTTGTGACCCGTGCGAAATATTATGGTTCATCACAACCCAACCCAAGAAAAGAGCTTGATCCACCAAAGTCCCCTTTGCATATTGAGAAACATATGGATAAACCTGAAACTACACCTTGCATTCCTAAGGGAGTCCTTAAGTGTTCGGGGCACAATCCAAATGCCCGAGCTGCCCAGAACTATTCAGATGTCGAGGATTTGGGCCACACTCCTTGTGCGATGTCTACATTGGAAGTGATTCAGAGTTATCCTTCACAAAGGAAGGCATTGTTTTCTTCCCTTGGTGTGAACGATGATGATTCTTTCTCCGTGATTAAATTTTAAACCGTAGGACTTCAGCCTCGCTTTCCTTACTATGTGTCTCTTTTGATTCATGTAGAATGTCTTAATATGATCATCAAGTGCACTCTGATTGACGGAGGCACTGCCACTTATGTGATGTCTTTATCATGTTGGAAGGGTCTGGGTTCCCCTGAGCTGTCTAAATCAGAGAACATGTTAACTACATTTGATGGGAGATCATTTAGGCTGCATGGCATCCTTCCTTCCCTTAAAGTATGTTTGGGAGGGAAGACCATTGCGATAGAGTTCGAGGTGGTTGATGCACCCTTTGACTACAATCTCTTGCTGGGTAGGAATTGGATATACAGTATGCAAGTCGTTGCTTCTTCCTTATTTCACGTTGTATGATTTCCACATAACAGGAAGAGAGTAACAATTGATCAAATGAAATTAAAGAATCCATCTGTTACCACATCTTCGGGAGCTTCGATCCCAATCATTGAGCACTCTTAGCCAGCAACTGGGAGTGTGGGTGTAGGCATGTATCCATCCCTCATGGGAAGCTTTAGTTTTCCTATGCCGATCCTTATGATAGGATCTAGTTCTGGTGAGGCTTTGACATCTATGAGATCGGTGTCTTTTCGCACGAGTCATATGGAATATCCTTGGATTCTTCCTACACCGAGTACTCCGAATGAGGCCATCGTGACGGACGTGCCATTGCCTGCAACTATGATAGCTTATCAGGGTAATCTCGAGTGTGTTGCAGAGCCTGGTCCTTCCTCTTTATGGATGGAGGAGGAAGATCCTTATGTGTTGCTGGCATGGGCAGTGCAGTATTCTCATGCACATGACTTCCTTGATACAGTTTTCCCTTCAGATGAAGCGATTATTGAGGCTATGTCGGGAGTTGAGCTACCATGGGAGGAACTCCATCATAGATCATACTTACTTCCTGAGCTTGATTGCTTGGAGCATGAGGATTTTAGGGAAGTTCTTAGTTAGAGAGTTGGTATTCCTATGGTTCCATTAAGTTCTCCTGGTCAGATGGCTGATGGAAACATGGCTAACATATCTTCAACGATTCCTATCAACATCTCTTGAAATCCCGGCAGGATAGAGAATGTCTATATTGGGGAGGAACATTCCCATGCTGATATTCTAGAATACACTGATCTATTTAAAGAATTCCATGATATATTT
The DNA here is from genome assembly GCA_001517045.1 of Pseudotsuga menziesii. NCBI lineage: Eukaryota > Viridiplantae > Streptophyta > Pinopsida > Pinales > Pinaceae > Pseudotsuga > Pseudotsuga menziesii. Next base: position 1,014,439 of record LPNX011037872.1, on the reverse strand, counting down.
TCTTGGTCTTATGACGAAATTCCAGGTATCAACCCTTGGATTGTCAAGCACAAGATTAATACTTACCCCAACGCTAAGCCTATTCGACAACGCTTGCGGGCGATGAATCCTAGGAAAGAACCTGCAATTAAGGTAGAGATAGAGAAACTATTGAAAGCTGGTTTTATCTATCCTGTTCCCTTGACGGAGTGGGTTTCAAACCCTGTTCCGGTGGATAAGAAGCAGGGAGCGATCCGTATATGTACTGATTTCCACGATTTGAATCATGAATGTCCTAAGGACAATTTCCCCACACCATTTATTGATTAGATTTTGGATGAGTGTGTGGGTAGCGAGATCTTTTCCTTTATGGATGGATTTTTCGGATATAATAAGATACAGATTAAACCTAAGGACCAACATAAGACTGCATTTATTTATCCTTGGGGAACTTTCTCATATCGGAAAATGCCTTTCATCCTTAAAAACGCCGGAGCTACATTTCAGCGGGCAATGACCTTGATCTTCCATGATCTTAAGTCAATTATTGAAGTATTTTTGGATGACCTTGCTACTCATTCTCATATGAGAATGCGTCATCCCTATCACTTGGGGTTGGTATTTGAAATATGCTGCCACTATTTGGTTAGATTGAATCCTCATAAGTGCATCTTTTGTGTGAAGTCAGGTTGTTTGTTAGGATTCATCGTTTCTAAAGAGGGCATAAGAGTCAACCCTTTGAAGGTTGAGGCAATACTTCATTTGTCTCCCCCGAAGAATATTCATCATCTTTAGTGTCTGCAAGGCATGGCAAACTTCTTATGAAGATTTGTTTTCATCTTTGCCAATTTGACTAGAGGCTTCATGCATCTATTGAAGAAGGACACTCCCTTTTGTTGGGATGAGCGAGCCTAGGAGTCCTTTGATGCACTCAAGCGAGCCCTAGCATCAGCCCCAGTGATTAGTCCTCTAGACTATAGCCATGATTTCCTACTTTATGTGGTTGCGTCCTTCGAGACGATTGGTATGGTTTTGGTTCAAGAGTATGAGGAGCTCCAAGAGCATGTCATATACTATCTGAGCCAGAACCTTATTGATGCAGAGATTCGTTTTTTTCATGTCGAGAAGCTTTCTTTATCTACCGTACATGCGGTTCAAAGGTTGAGACATTATATTATCCTTCGCCAGACCTTGGTTGTAGCCCATGTCAATCCATTTCAATTCATCCTCACTCGAAGGATGATTGGGGGAAAATATACTAAATGGATTGTCATTCTGGAAGAATTTGATCTCGAATTTGTTTCGGAAAAATAAAAAAAGTCTTTAATTTTTGCAGAGCTTATATCTAATTTCCTGAGCAAGGTTGAGGATTTGGTTTGTGAAGATACGTTTGTTGATGAACACATCTTCTTAATATCAACCTTAGACCCATGGTATAGGGATATCATAATATATTTACAAACATTGAAGACCCCTACTCACCTCTCACGAGATGAATGACGATGATTACGTCACGTCTCTAAGATATAACTCATAGTGGATAACACTTTGTACCGCCATGGGGTAGATTCCATTTTACAACGTTGTTTAACTCATGAAGAGGTGGAGGTAGTGCTGAATGATTTCCATGGAGGGGCATGTAGTGGTAATTTATCTGGGCTTTCTATAGCTCAAAATATCTTAAGAGCGGGTTTTTTCTGGCCGTCAATATTTAAATATTATGTAGATGTGGTCAAGAGGTGCCACCCTTGCCACGTGTTTGCATGTAATATGTGCTCAAAACCTACCCTGTTACATCCCATCATCACTGCCGGTCCCTTCACTAAGTGGGGGCTCAATTTTATGGATTTCAACCCAGCTTCGGCTGGGGGGCACCATCACATTATAGTGGCTGTTGATTACTTCATGAAATGGCCTGAGGCTATGCCTAGAGTTAAATCCAATGGTGAGACAATCGCCCACTTCGTATTCAACCAAATTATTACTTAGTTTGAGATTCTGAAAGAGATTGTCACTGACCATGGCTCGCACTTTTAGAATCGTATGATGGAAGAGTTGGCATCAAAGTTTGGGTACAAGCAAGAGCATTCCTCCTCTTACTACCCTCAAGCGAATGAAAAGGTAGAAGTAGTGAATAAATCACTCAAATACATTCTCCAATGAACCATCACACAAAGCAATAATAATTGGCACATCATGTTATATCCTGTTTTGTGGGCATATCGAACCGCTGTTAAGACTACCACCGGTTTTTCTCCATATCAACTTGTACATGGAATGGAGTTGATATTGCCGATTGAATGCGAGGTTCCTTCATTGAAGCTAGCTGTAGAACTCTTACCAAACACTTCACCATTAGAGGAGTGCTTCGTCCACCTTGAGAAACTTGATGAGCAGCGTTGGGATGCCTTGGTGGCTCTAGAAGTCAATAAACATTGCGTAAAGGTCCAGTACAATAAGTCTGTCCATTCGAGGAGGTTTAGTGAGGGAGACTTGGTCCTTTTATGGGATCAACCGAAAGAACCCTTGGGCGTAGGAAAATTTAATCCCATGTGGCATGGTCCTTACATGGTCAAACGTGTCTTAGAGAAGGGAGCTTATGAGTTAGTGGATTATGAAGGAACGGCCTTGGTGGAGCCTAGAAATGGGCTCTATCTCAAGAAGTACTATGCATGATTTTCAGCCAAGGCTGGTTATTGTATATTATTGTACAGTTTTACATAGTTAGGTCTTTCTCTTATAGTGACCAGTTTTGTGATTAGTTTCCATTTCTTTTGGCAGATGTCAATGGAATCTTCCACCTACATAGGATTCACAAATGGTGCTAGCCGTTACACTCAACACTCAGCCTCTACTGCTTGGGTGATTTATACTCCTATGGGTTAGGTACTGTCTTTAGGAGGTGTATGTCTGCGGCCATCTTCCAACAATGTTCCTAAATATAGTGTCGTTATTGAGCTTCTACAGGATGCCATTTCACATGGCGTTCTCTCTCTTGAGGTACGTCTTGATTTGGAGTTAGTAGTGTCACAGCTTAATGGTTTGTACCATGTTTGAGATCCGACATTATTAAGAAGATTCTTATGTGTGAGATTGTTAGAATGACAATTTGACAATATAACATATATACACCTTCCAAGAATTAATAATCAAGTTGCTGACTCATATGCTAACTACGTGTTAGATTGGCATTTGTTTCATTCACAGTAAATTCATCACAAACACAATTTTTACACATGTAAATAAATAAACTGATCACCATAAAACGTTTTATATATACATAAAAAATGTGGTAATACATAGTGTCATGATACAAAATTGGGGCTCTCGAGCCACCAACATATAATACATAATAGTACAAAATGTATACACTCACAGGTATCTAATATTGTGGAGGAGGAGGAGGGTTGTGATCATGGAAGGTCACTATGGCTCTAGCTAACTATCAGAATAATCACACCCATGCGTGTGGTACACCCACCACCTACTGATGCATAGCCTTAGACAAGTCCTCGATTTGCGCCATGGGATCCCTATGTGTCAGTCACACAAAATTGGTATGAATGCTCTGGAGTGTCTGCTCCGCATCCACACCTGTGATATCATCTCCTCTTCCCCTTCGTCTATGACTAGGGAATCCTTCTGGGTGCCATGGTCCCACATCTACACACAAATGGTAGATGTCACTATGTATTATCATGCAAAATATGTCTTTTTGATTCCATATAATTAGAAAACACAAAAAAAATAACTCAAAAATTAAAAAAGAGAGGGTCAAGATTCGTTACCTATATTGCCATATGCCGATCCTGGTGGTAGCGGTATGTCTAGGTCCCCCTGGAAATCTATCCTTGCATAGGGGTAGTCATCGATGGCAACTATTTGTCATCGCCACCACGAAAAAAATTCAGTTGGATAAGGGTTGGCCACCCTACCACCCCCCAGTTTGCGCATAGCATCTACCCAACGCCATTGGGCTAGATCTCGAACCCCGTGAAGAGGAATGTCCACTCTTGGGCTCAATCCTGGAACATTCTCAAATAAAAACGTGCTCAAAATACTGCTGAACCTGATGTTCCGCACTCTGCTTGCCTTACACTCACTAAGCTGATGTTTCATGTTGCTCATTAGTGTAGTGCTCCAGTCATAAATAGTGGGTCTCACGCACTCCACTGCATAGAACATCAGAGGCCACGAGGCTTGGTGGGGTGATGCCAAGCCTGCTATCTTGCACAATGTCAATAGTATGGCCTTTAGGCCCAGCACCTGTATAGCGTTGGTAGGGACCTGACTCCCCACCTTCTCTATGTCTAGATAGTAGTACACTGCAATGTACTCGTCGATAGTCAGGCCACCTCCTGGCCCACCACGAGACCAAAGGTTCACTACTTCCCCTCATCTAGAAAGCCCAGTAATGAAGTATATGTCCTCCACCTCTATAGTGAGGGACATCCCATCTATCTGGAAATAATCTGAGTCTAGATCCCAGTAATCCACAAGCATCTGCAATAGTCTTGGTTTGGCCCTCAAACCACCAAGACACCAAAACTTGTAGAGTCCACATGCAAGTAGAGCTTGTTGAGCCAGTAGATCGGCCCTTACTACTTCCTCTACCTCACCATGTTCATGCTCTCTCCACTCTAGGACCATCCTGCACAAGAAATTGCAAATTTGTCCATTATATTATTGAAAAAACCTTATGTGCAGCCTCATACGCAACCATTTTCAAAACAACCACGTATGTACATGGATTCAGGGGAATTTTTCGCGAATATCCAGAACTATACGCAAAAAAACCCTCGATTTTTGCATGGGCCGCAGCACCCTTTTTAGTTTGGCCTAGAAATCTTAATTCACCATGGAATTTGATAAAAATTGCATTGAAATGAAAGAGAAGAGCATGGGTAAATACCTGGAAGAAACGGTAGTGGATTCAGCCGGCTGGATCTCCTGGAATTCGCTGTTGAAAATCTGAGCTCAAATGGGTAAAAGTTTCAAATGTTTTATAATATTTTGAATTGTTTACTATTTGTAGAAAATTTTCAAATATTTGAAAATTTTTACCCCTTTCCTATAGTTTCGACATTTTGTAACCATTTTTGACCATTTTTGACATAATTCATGATGTAGAGGACCTTGTTCAGTGCCGTTTCAGCCGTTGGATTGACCCGTTCGTGCCAATATCAGGTATCATATCTAAACTAGCATATATGTTAGGTTTCATCACCATTTGCATTTTGCATGACCTTATGACCATCTCATCATGACCTTAGGTACAAACCCACTCTGTTATGTCACGAAACCTTCTTGTTGTTTTAGAAGTGGCATAATATGAGTGGTAGAGATTCACCTTACATGGGTACCCTAGTTAGCACCTTATTTGCATTTGGTGCCCATGCTGACGTTTTTTCCTTTAGGGTGTGGGATTCCATTCTATAGTATTGCCATGACATTTCACAAGAGCCTCATACTCCTCTTGATCATTTGCTGGCCTATTTTCCTCAGGACTCCCTCATGTTGAGTTGTGAATGCATTATCATGAGATTTTCATATCTTATTGAGCTTTATGCCGGCTTCCCTGACATTGCATTTCAACCATATAGCCTGAGCTTGTCTCATGTCTAGCCATGCAGAGCCTTTTTTTATATCCTTCATAGCTTATTTCCCTTTTTACTGGGAGGGGATTTTCCCTAGAGTGTCGATATCCTACACATGTATCCTTGCATTGAGCATAGGTATGTTCCACTGCTTGGAACTAGTTTGTTTTCCATTTTGACACTCGTCTCCTCCTAGTCTGTAACTATAAATCCATTTTATTCTTTTTCAAGCTTTTTAAATAATTGAAAAAGTCCAAAAAAAATAAAAAAACCAAAAAGTCAGACAAGGAAAGATGTTATCTTTGGCAGCTGTCGAGTTGTGTCACCTTCGAATAGAGCACTGTATATCACACCCATCGGTTGGGTTATAGTTTGACTTTAGGAGATGTACTCATTTATTTTAGTTTATCTCCACCAACTGGTTAAGCTTCCAGTCCCCATGGAGCCTCTGTCAATGCCTCCTATGTCGCAGAGATATCCCATTTTGTATATCAAGTCTATGCTGCCTCTAGTCAGTCACCATATGCCGTTATGCTCTTGTTCGAAGGAAATTGAAACTTGAGTTGAACATTCCTCAGTTATCTTGACTTTGCATGTTGGCCATTCCTAGTACAGTTACTGGTTCGTGCACCTTATTATCGAGTCCTTCCACATTGTACAGCTTTGCTAAGTACCTCGTGTTGGATGATGGGGGATGCCTTAATGCCCTCCTTCCAGTGTATTTCATCCCATCAACTTCAGATCATTTATTTTGGGATTGGAATCTAGAGTCAGTTTGAGTGCCTTGATACTTGCAGTCATCAGTGGCAGGTTCTCTCACCATCGACAGTCTTTGGGAATACATCAATGTCTCCTAATATATGGATCCTCTCAAGTGTTTGAACTCAACACATTTATTCACACTTGTTAGTTTTCACTCTAGTGCCTTGATTCCCATTTTCATTATCGGTGGGTGATCTCGTGTCTGTTAATGGTATACATTAATGACAGGTAATTAGATGATGGAATACTATGTTCGACCTCGACACCTCTATTCACATAGTAGGACATGTACTCGTAGCAATTTGTGTAGAAGAATTTCCATATTGGTGGCATCTCTTATATGCTACCTCCTTGATCGTGCCAGTGTTCATGAGATTTCAGCTCTCATGATTTGATTCCAGTATATGTCAGATATTTCCAGACGCTATGGAGATCTTGATCTATTATATATCATCCATTATGAAGATCATGGCCCTTTGTATATATTCATCATGGAGATTCTGATCTATGTATATTGTACATGGCGATGATCATTTATGTGATATCTTGTATCATGCCTATTCATGGCCATTGTACTCTTATGTATCTGGGACTGCTATATGTATTTGCAGTTATGTGCAGAGCTGTATCATTGTACTATGCTGATTGGGTGGTTGGTCTTCCATTTGGTATCCTTCATCACTCCACTTCTGGGATGGACTTATAATGTATTTCAGCCATCGTATGACCCCTCTGACCTCACACATTAGGGGGCATCTGTTATAGCTGATTTCACCACTCCAGGTGAATCACACTTTGTATGGCCTTCCGCTGTCCCACTGCAGACTCCCTAGACCCCTTAGACCATTTTTTGTCCTTTGATGTTTTCCTGAACATCCCTAAAAAGATGTGAAAAAATGATACACGTGACTTTTAAACTTATAATCACGTATATACGTGGGTTTGACCACTAAAACCGCATACATCGGGATGTGTACAAAATCCAAATCCTTTTGGAGTTTTCCTTGACATGGATCTAACTCACTTGACTCCTATCCTTCCCTATGCCTTGAGATCGCTCTGATTCAACCCTTCATTACCTCTTTGAAAATCTATATAAGGAACTCCTTGGTACATTGAAGGCATAAGAGAGAATTGAGAGCAAAGAAACTATAGTCCATTGTTGTTGGAACTTATGCTTGAGTCTGCATCCCTTTGTCCCTTGGACCACTTGTGTGTTCTTCCCAGGCTTGCCTTTTTCTTGTGAGCTTGCTATTGAGAGATGGAGGATTGAAGTGGTGGAGGCCCAAGTGGGGGATTCAATTTCTCCGATTCGTAGACGTGCCGATAGAGGTTGTATCTATTGTAATCTCTGATTTATATTAATAGAAATATCTTTTCCTATCCAATAATGTGTGTTTGAATGAATATTTTATCCATGGGATTATGTCAAATGCTTATACATTATTGATTATATATGCTATAATAGATCTAACACCGTGATATATAGTATGCTTTTATTGTTTACTTGTTGTTGAGGAAGTAATTTATCAATTCAAGCCAAATTTGGAAAGCTCAACAGGGATCTACTTCAACCATTCGGAATAAGGTACGAGGTCTGATCCTTTAGTGTTAGACATTTAATTTCTATTGCATATTGGAAAGGATTGATTTCTGGAGTCAAGCTGTCTGTTGTGGTACCCCAAGCCATAGGAATTTCTCTCTGTAACAGCTGTCATTATAACATATGGCTCAATCCTCATAAATATGTTTTTTGCATTTAGACAGGATGCCTATTAGGTTTTTTGGTTTCTAAGGATGGCATGCGAATAGATCCATTGAAAATTGCAGCTATTCTAGCCCTACCAGCCCCAACCAACCTTCTAGAACTCCAAAGTTTGCAAGGGAAGGAAAAATTCCTCCGTTGTTTCGTTTGCAATTTTGTAGAGAAAGAATACAGTTATATGTGTCTCCTCAAGAAGGGTACTTTGTTATTTTGGGATGACCAACCCCAATGGGCCTTTGATAATCTAAAACATGCTCTGAATCACTCACCCGTGATACACCCCCCATATTATTCAAAGGATTTTCTCTTATACATTGTTTCCTCCACTACTACCATCGCTATGGTCTTGGTGCAGGAGAATCCCAGCGGTCAGGAGCATGTGATCTACTATGCTAGTAAGAATCTCATGGATTCCAAAACTCGATACTCATGCATGGAGAATTTAGCATTGGCCACGATAATTGCTGTATAGAAATTTCATCACTACATTTTGTTCCGCACAACCACCTTTTTGGCAGATCAAAACCCTATGTATTACATCCTGACTCATTAGGTGCTTGAGGGAAAATATTCCTGATCAATAGTCATCCTACAAGAGTTTGATCTGGAATTTTCCAAAGCTATGTCAAAGAAATCGTTGGTCTTTGTTGAGCTCATGTGTGATGTTCCTTGTGCTTCGACAAAATCTGAGCTCCGTGATTCATCCCCAGATGAATTCCTGTTCCTGATAAGCACTACTAACCCATGGTATGGATATTTTCTTATTTATCTCTAGACGCAGAAATTTCAACCCACTCTATCCCGTGAGGATTGCCGCCGTATCCGTCACCACGCAAAATACTACCTCATCTTGAATGACACTTTGTATAGACATGGTATCGATTTCGTTCTTCGGTGATGCATTACCCATGAGGAAGTTGAACAAGTTTTGAATGACTACCACTCTGGAGCATGTGGCGGTCATCTATATGGGATGGCTATAGCCCAGAAAATCCAATGCACCGGCTATTTCTGGCCTCAATCTTTAAATATTGTCATGAGGTTGTTAAGAAATTCCCACCCTACCAACATTCCTATCCTAAAAAGTGCACCCACCCTACTCTGTTACACCCCGTCATTGCTGTTGGCCCTTTCGTCAAATGGGGGATCGATTACATGCATTGTAAGCCTACCTCAGCCGTGGGGCATGGTTACATCATCATAGCCATTGATTATTTTACGAAATGGGATGAGGCTATGCCTACATATGCAGAGGATGGTAAGAATACTGCTCTCTTCTTGTTTATTCATGTGATATCAAGATTCAGAGTCCCGTAGTCCATACTCACTGATCACAGATCACATTTATGTAATCAAATGATGGAGGAATTAAGTGCCAAGCTAGGTTTTCATCATGAAAACTCAACGCCCTATTATCTGCAAGCTAATGGTCAAGTTGAGGCCATTAACAAAGTTTTGAAAAAAATGCTGCATCGGATGGTTGGAGACCATAAATCCAATTGGAACCATATTATTTTCTCCTCTCTTTGGGATTACATGACTTTGGTAAAACTAGATACTGGTTTTACACCATTCCAGATTGTCTATGGACTAGAAGATGTCTTGCCTATTCAATGTCAAATTTCATCCTTGAAACTTGCTGTCGAGCTTCTCCCAGACACTTCCCCAGAGGAAGAAAGATTTCTCTACTTGAAAAACCTTGATGAAACTAGAAGAGATGCTGCCTTAGCCAATGAGGCACACAAGAAATGCATCAAGGCACAGTATGACAAGTCTGTCCAACCTCGTGCCTTTAATGAAGGTGAGCTAGTTTTAACCTATGATAAAAGACATGACAAACTAGGGAAAGGGAAGTTCGAATCCATGTGGTACGGTCATTTCGTTATTTCCAAAGTTCTAGAGAAAGGGGCCCATGAGCTCGTGGACTATGATGGAATCCCCTTAGGACAACCTCGCAATGGGTTGTACCTGAAGAGGTACTATTCCTAGATATTTCTTGTATAGTACCTTGTATATATGTATATTACTTGAATTTTTCATGTGCTTAAGTATTTTCAATATGGTTTTGAGTTTGGTGTTCGTCACTGTTTATACCATGTTTTGGTCATGCAGAGTAGATGGCTTTCTACGGCTTCACTGATGGTGCTTGCCGCCACACCTTGAATCTTGCCTCAACTATTTGGGTTCTCTATTCCCCAGCTTACGATTTGGTCAATTCAGGAACTGTTTGTATTGGTCCTGCTACCAACAATATCGTCGAGTATCAAGCAGTCATAGGTCTTCTGACTAAAGCTGCCTCCCAAGATGTTCGTAACTTGGTAGTTTTGATGGGCTCACAACTAGTGGTTTGTCATTTAAACCATGTCTATACTATCAGGAATCCCACGCTTCTCCATCTCTTCTGAAGGGTATGTTTAATGGAGAGGTCATTTGAGGCTATTACCTATAGGCATATCCCTAGGGAAGATAATATAGTTTCTCACTCATTGGAAAATTACATCCTAGACTGGCATATTTCCCATTCATGACGTAGAAATCAAACATGGTTCACTATAAATAAACTGTAAAAGACACATAAAACTCATGTAAATAGATTTTCCATTTGAGACATATAAACACCAAAATTAAAAGTCTGTATATATATATATATATATATATATATATATATATATATAAGTGTTTTACAAAAAATAGGTCACGAGACCTCATCTGAAGTGCTTAGGCTTTCAGGAAAAATATCATCATACAAAAATACTGAAGCTATCTATCAGCTTTCAGTAATAAATCATGTGACCTATCATCTAGTGATGCTCATGGTAACACAAGACCGCTAGGGCTACTCGACGTAGCAGTCTACTGAAGCGACCTGGTACTCCTGCAGTGGGCCTCTGGTATCTCAGTGGGAGGTCATCAATCGAGGCATCTGGTATGTCTAGATTTAAACTCTCGAGGTTATCCTCTAGATCCACCATCACATCATCGCCCTGTGGAACAAAATGAGCTCTGTCTCACCTGTTTAGTGGGGAATATCCCCCAGGTCATGCTACTTCGACATCTGAATGAAAAAATTTAAGTCTCATTACTACACATAAAAAATATAAAACATTAAAACATAAAAACACAATTACCATTTTAGGTTTTTTTTTTCTTACCAATGTTGCTTCATTGTGTACCAGGTTGAAGCGGTAGGTCAGGGTCACCCATGAAGTCGGTATCCGCGTATGTATAGCCCTCAACCATGAGGATCTGGTTTCTTAGCCATTGGAAAAATGGGTCTCTGAACTTCACCTTGCCTCTACCTACCCCTATGTGGGCCATGATATGAACCCACCTCAGCATGCGAGGGTCTCTCGCCCTCAACTCTGTGAATACTACCGAAGGTCTCAATTGGGGGACTCGCTCAAAAAATAAACATGCTAAAATGGATTCAAAACTGAACTACTTCAACTCACCTTATCGACACTTGCTCAACTGATCTTTGAAAACTGGTAGTAGAGCCTCCACCCAATTCAATACTGTGGGTGCCATAGCCTCTATAACATAGAGAATATGCACTCTATATGCTTGATGAACCCCTTGGCTCCACACCATTCTTTGTTTGATAAATAAGACTGTGCCAAGAGGGCCATCCACCACTACTTTGATGGGAATTTTCTTCCCTAATGTTCTAGTCTCGGGAATACAATGGCAATTTATTAATTCCTGGGTGGTGATGTCCCCTCCATGGGAACCAACCAAAGAGATGGGAGCACCCCGTCTCATTAGGCCTGTCAAGAAGTAGATATCTTCTACTTCAATTTTCAATACATGGGAACCCACCTCAAAACACTGTTGCTCCAAATTTCACATACGAAGAATATGCTCCAATAAATGCTCATGTGACACCATGTTGGGTGTGCAGAAAAACTTCAGAATACCACAGTTTCTCGACAAGGCTATACATCCCACATTTCTTTCGGCAAATGCATCATCATTATCGTGTTGAATCTCTTTCCAAATAACCATTTTTTACTGATAGAAACCTACCAAAAACAATCATAAGGCTAATTAGAAACACTATCAACCTTTTAAATCATCAAAAAACACTTATTTTTCTTTGCATATGCGTTTTCCTTTACCCACGGTCGGCACCGCAGGAGTCTCATTGAGGAAAGGTGATGGAAGCTCCCGAGTTAAGTGTTTTAGGCATGGTTCCTTTGGGGTACTGCTTATCCCGCAAGGGATAAGATTGGTGCTCGCATTCAAGGTTTTAGGGATTGCTCAAACTGCCCAAAACACCCCCCAAGATAAAAAATTAAAGCATAAAATGAAAGAGCAAGGTTCAAGATTTCACCTGTAACTGACGGCATGTAAATCCAATAGTAGATGCTCCTGGAATCACCAACTAAAGATTTGGCCAAGAAACTTCTCCAAAGGCTCTCTGCTATTGGTAAATGGTAAAATGTTTTATTTTTTACTATTTACATAACTTTTATAAGCATTCTAGGTCTTGGCATGTTATAGTTTTGTTTAAAAAAAATTTATTACAAGAAAACTATCAGTCATGATCCTTTAATGTCGTTTATTGGAGAGTTTAACAGTTGTTGCAGGATAAAGAGTGGTAGCAGTGAAAGTTTTTGGGAGTTTGTTTTTGACTTTTTTGTACTACCATAAAACGAAAAAAGTCTTTGAGCATTTATTGCGACACTTTGGTCATTCTCTCTAAACTTAGAATCAAAGGTTCGATTCCTTTTCTGACTCTTTTTAGACTCATAAAATCCCTCATCGTGAAAAGAGACCTAATGGAGTCTTCTTTAAACTCTTTTCAGGCTCCTTAAATATGAAAAGATTGTCGAGGGATCTTGTCTTCTTCATGCTTGTTAAAGCACTTAAAGAGTCGTTCATATGATAGTAGGTTATCAATTTTTTGGTTCAAATGAACTATTTACGAAAAAGGAGCCTATGGATTCTTCTTCCGTGGTCATTCAGAATCTCTAAACATGAACTATACCGAGTTAACTTTCATTGGACTCATTAAATTAAACAGTGAGAGACCCTCTTTTGGGAACTAACCCCTCCTCTCTCAGGTTTGTACAACATATGAGTTTGGACTTGTCTTTAGATGAGCTACAATGAGTGTTTGTTACCCTCTTTGAACTTGTAAAAATGAAAAGAGGCACTCATCAATCATGATGGGGGAATTAAGGGAAGGGAATCATTTTTGCAAATTAAATGGTAGTCGTTTGTCACCTTTGAACATGGCACTTATCTACATCTCATTTAGTCAATTGGGTATTCAGCTAGCTTGAAAGTCGATCCACTTTCATGATTCATGTCACTCCTTTGAGTCTTTTCAAAAGGATGCATTGTCCACCATTGCACTGTGTGTCTTTCTGGTCTAGTCATGCTGCCAAGTATTTCGTTGTGCTACTCGATGTTCAAAGGGAAGTTGAAAATTTTTGCCTCTGCAATAAAAAAAGCCTCCGTGTCAGTACTTTTGAGTCAGTCTTATGGTTACCTCATTCACATCATTCCAGAACTTTGTTTCGAGTTTCGTGTTGTCGATGTGGGATTCATCATGGCCCTCCTTTGATGAGACTATTCCTATCGACATCAGCTCATCATCTAGGAAATAGTCTTAGAAACAAATTTAGTACCTTGAAATTTGTATTCCTCAATGACCAATTCTCTTGCTCTTGACATAGGTTCACATCATTGACCTTTGATCTATAGAATCGACTGGGTGTTCGACATCAAAACATCTATTCACACTCAGTATATTGTACTAGGGTACCTTTGGAATCATTGACATCAATGGTGATCTCCCTCATACTTGTTAACGATTCACATCATTGGCCGGTAATCAAGTGGTTTCTACCATGTTCGACTTTAGAACATTGTAATCACATGGATAGAACCATACATTGTGGAAGATGAGATGAAGACCCTGGGTACTTGTTTAGCACTCATTGCTTTGCCCAGGTTGCGATGGAGTTTTGTATATCAAGAATGTATCCACATTTGTATGGTCGTGTCTATGCTCAAATTTGTCTCTATATGACATAGATCTATGTTGTATGTTTGGTAGCTATGTCTAAGTTTGAGTCCTCTATCACATGGATCTACGCTATATTATAGTAGCCATGGTTGTTTATTCCTCTCATGGATTTTCCTTGTATTGGTATGTAGCCATGAGTTGGTTACATTTGTCTATGAGTCAAAAATATTGTCGTATTGCAGATGCTTACTCGATGACACTCTCCGATCAAGCTGACTCTTACCTTGAAGTTACAACTTGTTCTCTCAAAGCTCTCACTTATCATATCCCTCTAAGCCTCATGCTTTGGGGGGAATTCTGTTATACCCAAATCCTGTCACCAACATGTGATGAGATCCTTAACACCTATTTTTTCCCTAAATCCCAAAATTGGAGTGTAAACATGCTTTGGATGTCAATTCTAGATAAAAAACCCTAACACCACTTTTTCTCGTTAGCTGATGAGTGGTACCTTGTTCAGCACCGCCTGAGTCCTGTTATAGAGAAGCGATGCCACCACACATGGACTTTGTTCTTGAAGCATTTCTTACCCTTCATCACTCTTTCATAAATGTATATAAGTGACACCCTTGGTAAAATTGGAAGAAAAGAGGATTCTCGAGGTTTCTATAACATGAGCCTCGTGTCCTACATTATCCCTATCAATTTGGGTTGGTTGGAGTTGAGATCCCTCTTGGTAGGATCTTTATGCCACCTCACCCACAATTCTCTCAACTATCCCTATCCATTGAGCCCTATGAATACCAGCTCATGTCCCATAGTTGAGGGGGAGAACTGAATGGTAATGTTATGCTGTTGAATTGACTACCTAGCCCAATCCATTGGAGAGCACAAGAGAGAAAGTTGGAGCTTTCAGGGATGAGGTGTTTGTATTGTGGAGGAGTTCGTCAACACTAAGGAAATGGTTGTAAGCTTATTCATTGATTTCTTAATGTGAAGTTGATTTCTGTCCCACATATCTGTTGTACTGATCTGGCATGTATATGTTACTGGATGCCTTAGTCACTAGTATGAATGTGTAAATAATGTTCTGGTATATTTGATGTTCTTGTTTGTTTGAAATGTTCTAGAGGCACACAGGACCATCATCAAAGCATTATTCTAGGTGTTTACAACATTCAGGGAAGGTTTTCACCCTTTGTCGTTCACTTATTTGTTCTGGATCTGAACCATTCAGACCAGAGGAACAACTTCTGTCTGCAAAAGGTGCAATATTCCTAAAAACAATGACTTATTTTTTTGATCCAGACAAGAAGTACATGTTCACATAGTCTTACACACTTAGTGGGTCACCACCATGACCAGAGCCACTCAGATTCATAAACACCCCTCTATGCGATAAACCCATGATGAAGTAGATTTCTTTAGCAGTAATATCCAATGTCTCACCATGAAGGTCAAACAATCCCTAATATGATCCCAATAACTTACCAAGTTTTCCAAAAATCTGATTTGGGCATGCATATTGGTCATGCAAAACAACTTGAGCAATCTACACTATCATAGGGTGTTTAAAGTGTTACTGGAAATACTCACCTTCTGCAGACAGAATTTGTTTCCCTAGCTTGAAACACTCGAAGCTAGAATAAAAGAGTCACAGCAACTAAAAGCACTTCCCCTAATATCAAATAGATGTTTGAAATTGATTCTTTTACCTATCATACAGTGTAATATGGTGGCCTTTGGAGTGCTTAATATCCACATATTCACCTATAATAAATACACCAAAAAGCACATACAAGATCAAAGTACCAAGTACAACCTATGATCCTATGTTGATGATTAAGGAGTTCAACACTGAAATAAGTGGTTCATACACAATATCATTCATGGGAAAGGAACTTTTATTGCATAAATGGAATAAAAGATAGAAATTACAACCAAATCCTTAGTGTTGAGAAGTCTCTTCTCAAGTAAACCTTTCCTCCAAAGCTTCAAACTTGTCTACCAAATGTTCACTATCCTTGGATAGATTTGGCCATATTTTTGATGTTGTAGCATAATATTCCCCCCTTTACCCATGGGGGGTGATCCAATACTTATAGATATGGGAGGATAGGGAATGTTGAGAATATCATGGGTGAGGTGGAGGGGATATCTTACAAGGATGGGTCTCGATCCCAGGTGGTCCAAAAGTATAGGGATGAGGATGCCACGAAGCCAAGCTTTGAGAAGCATCTCAAAACTTCCTTTTTACATTTGAAACTTGAGCACCGCTCGTTGTCAATTGAGATAGAGCGTTACCCAAACTACATCGCTCATTGTATGAAGGTATGTGGCAGTGGCACCACTGGTTTTCGAAGGAGAAAAGGCGTTACACATAAGGGTAATGCACATTGACCACAAGGAAAGTGTGGTGGTGTAAAAAGACATGAAATCATTGATCCTTTTCTACTTTCAACTTCACAACTTGGGGATTCAAGGAAAATACTAGTATTGGATCCTCATTATATATGATGATGAGAAATATGTGTAACAAAATTCCCCCCCAAAGAATGAGGCTAGAGGGTTAGGATAAGTGACGGATTTGCAAGAACAAGTTATCACTTCGAGGCAAGAGTTCACTAATCAAAGATCTTCAACAACCCAACTTATTCTTTAGTACATCAACATGTTGATTCGTGGCCATATGAATCTCATCATGGTTGCTGACAGATACAATGCAGATCCATGTGGAGTATAAACAAACATGGCTACTAGAATAAAATGTACATACATGTGAAGAAGACTCAAACTTGGACATAGCTACCAGACATACAATGTATATATATGTCATACAGACATATATTTGAGCACAAACAAAACCATACAAATGTGGATCCATGATAGGAATCATACAAATACTCCATCACAACCTGGGGAAAGCAATGAATGCTTAAAAAATACCTAGGGTCTTCGTCTCGTCCTCAATAAAGTATGATCCTATCGATGTGATTACAATGTTTTGATGTAGAACATGGTAGAAACCACTTGATTACTGGTCAATGATAAAAACTGTTAACAAGTGTGAGGGAAATCACCATTGATGTCGATGATCCCAAGGTACTCCAGTGCAATCCCCAGAATGCGAATAGATGATTTTATGTCGAACACTCAGTTGAATATTTCAATAAAAGGTCGATTATGTAAAACTATTGTTGAAAGTGAGAGAATCTATCATTAATGCATATATATCTCAATGAAATACTCTATTTCTAAAACTAATTCCCAACTGATGAGTTGAAGTCCACAGGAATAGTCTCATCGAAGGAGGTCCATAATAAATCCCCCATCAATGACACAAAACTTGGAACAAAGTTCTAGAATTTGAGTATGATGTAACCATAGGACTGACTCAAAGGTAACCAATGCAAAGGTATTTTTCTTACCATATATGCAAATTCTCAACACAATTTCCCTTTGAACATAGGGTGGCACGACCGAAGACTTGGTAGCATTGACTTAATGAGGTATATACAAGGACACAATGCGATGATTGACGATGCATTATTTGAAGGACTCAAAGGAGTGACATGACTCATGAAAGTGGATTGACTCACAAGCAATATCAACACCCAATTGAATGAATGGAATGCAAACAAGTGCCATGTTCAAAGGTGACTACAAACTGCCATTATTACAAATGAAAATATGGTTCCCTCCCCTTACTTTCCTCGTCATGATTTATGAGTTCCTCTTTTAATTTTTACGAGTTCAGAGGGTAAAAAACACTCATTGTATCTTATCATGTGATAAGTCCATTATCACAAGTTTTACGAACCTACGAAAGGATGGGTTCATTCCTGAAAGAGGGTCTCTCAGTGTAAAATTTAATGAGTCCATTGAAAGTAAACTCGATATCTTTCATGTTTAGAGAGTCTGAATGAAACGAAAGAAGACTCCAGAGTGTCCTTTTTCATATGATTTACTCTTCAATTCCCGAAAGAGTATAAAATAATACCTTAGAGAACTCTTCTAGTCAATAACTAGAGTATTTCTTTTTCGTAATTTAGTCGATCTAAACCGAAAAAAGGGGTAAACTACTATTGTAAAGACGACTCTTTAGGTATTTTTACGAGCATGAAGAAGACATGTTCACTTGGGGATATTTTGACATTTTAGGAGTCCTAATAGAGATTAAATAAGGCTCCATTAGGGTTTCTTTTCATGAAAAGGGGTTTAACAAGCCTGAAAAAGAAGCAAAATTTGACTCGAAAATTCAGTGATAGGTTTAACGAGCACGACCAAAGTTTCAAAAAAAACACTCACAAGATTTTTCTAGTTTGTGCAAGGACAAAAAATTCAAACACAAACTCATTCATATCCAAAAAATTAAATTCTCCATACCCTGCAAACTTCAAAACGACAATTAGACACTCAAAAAATAAAAATAACTATGCTTTAATTTACTTTTAGGGGGGGATTTTAATGAGATAATTAAAATAATCAAAATAAAAACCTAAAAAAGTAAATAAAACATAGTAAATAGGAAAAATACTTACCATTTGTATTTTTAGCACTTGGAGAGAATTTTGAGCCATTTTGGGTGCAATTTTCAAACATGGATTGTGGAGCCATCATTCAACCATTTCTAGAACTGTCAGATCTAGGTAAAACCTAATCTCATTCCTAATATTTTCATGGTTTCCTTTTTCATTTCATGCATGTTTTAGGGTTTATAGAGCATTTATCGAAAGGGAAAATGCATTTATTGGGTAACATTCTTTTTCTTTTTGGGAAAGGCGGTGCCTAGTTGACAGTGCGCTTTTTCCTCTAGAAAAACGTGGTGGCACCACTCTGTCATAATGCAGAAAGAGTGGTGCCATAATTTTCCCTAGAACACTCCAAAAATAAGCCAAAATAAAGAAGTGTAAGTATTTTCAATGGGTATAATTGTATTCTAATACTCCATTTTGAATTTTTGGTAGGCTACTTTCAATAGACATGGTGATTTGGAAGGAAAGATAGCATGAGCTTGATGACATTAGAGGTGGGAATGATGTTGAGACTGTGGCTACTCTACATGGATGTAGGATATTGAAATTATTCAATGTTCCCAGTATGAGGTCATAGGTGAGGCTGCTAGAGTACATTCTCAGGACGTGGAATCTTGAGCAACAATATTTCGAGGTAACGGACCACATTCTGATGGTGGAAGTAGAGGAAATATAATTCCTCATGGGATTATCATGGTGGGGAGAGCCCATTTCATTGATTGGTCCTCGAGGTGGGGAAATCGCCACATAGGGTATTATTCATCGCTATTGCTTTTTGAGTAGACAAATGTGCATAAAGAAGATACCCATAAAGGCCATCATGGATTTTCCTCTCTATACAATATTTTTCACTATGTAGCACATCTAGGGGATCTGAGGGGCTCACCAAGCATCCCGTGCACACATTCTCTATACCTTGGAGGCAATGGCACCTATGGTATTCAACTGTCTAGAATCCCTACTTGTTACTTTCAAGGAGCAGCTAACCAAGTGTCGGAGGGGAGAGTTGAAACAATTTGGTTATGGCACATCCTAGTGTCATTTTTATTCGAGAGAGTACCACACTTGAGGCCACATGTGTCCTTCACTTAGTTGAGGGAAATAGATCGATGCTTGTTGATATGCTTGGAGGTTATGGATCGCCATGGAGGCAGTGGATCCAAGGTCAAGTACGGGTTTACATTCTTTTAATGGCTAGATGACAAACTTATTATGATCGAGGACTACGGGTACGTCGGTACCGACTTCAGGGGAGATCTAGATTTGGCCCTACTAGTGGATGCTCAGTGGGTTGATATTAGGGAGTGAAACACTAAGAAATTCATGTTTTTATATTTTATGTTTTATGATTTTTAGGTATGTTAAAGAGACCTATTTCTCTCATGCATGTGTGGGATTTGCACAACTTGGGGGTTCATCTCCCATAAACAAGAGAGCGGGGGGCCGCTTTGTACATTGCAAAGATGATGAAATGATAGAGCTAGAGGAGAACCTCAACCGAATCACATTGGATATCCCAGACATATCAGTAGATGACCTCCCCAAGAGGTATCAGATGCATACCATGGGAGTATCAGGTCATTTTGGATGCTTTCTATGCAGAGTGGCAAGAGTAATCATGTGCTACCATGAGCACCACTAGGGTTCCACATGATGTACATACTGAAAGATGCCTAGCTTTAGTATTTTTTGTTATTTTGTAGTTTTGAAAGCCATTGTGCTTTAGTCGGGGTCTCAAGACCATATTTTTTTATAAAAACACTTTATACATATACTTATCTATTGGTGGTATACCTGCATTAAATAATGGAATGCTATTTACATAAGTTTTATGTCTTTTTACTTCTTATTTACAATGGAACATATAATTTTACTTATCAATGTCATGAATGAGCATTATACCAATCTAACATATAATTGGCAAGTGAATCTACAACTATTTTATAAGATCTCATAATATGTTTATAAGTAATAGATACAAATGACATTTCTAACAAACATACCTTTTGAAATAATCAAAGAAGCACTAGGCTTTGAATGGCATAAATGTGGTTTAAATGAGAAACCACTAGCTGAGAGTCCATAAAAACTACTAAATGATAAATGTCATGAGATGCAGATTTAGTTAACAAACCTATCACTGCGTGATACTTGGAAATATTATTGGTGTTTAGACCTACACAAAATACTCCTGAAATGACTAGGTCATGATCTTGGGAATACAACACCCAGGTGGTTGAAGCAAGATTCAGGGTGTGACGACAAGAACCATAAACAAAACCATAGAAGGCCAGCTGAACTTTAGAATCAAAACATGGGATAAGAATGATTTGGACAAGAAATCAAAACCATATTTAAATAACAAAAACCACACTCAAAATCTGAAAATGTACATATATACAAGGCACTGATGCAAAGATATACTAAGCATAGTACCCTTTTAGGTACAACCCATTGTGAGGCTTCCCGAAAGGTATTACATCATATTCAACAAGATCATAGGCCCTTTTATCTAATGCTTTACTTACAATATAGGGACGATACCACATTGATTCAAGATTCCCTTCCCAAGTTTATCTTGTTTCTGTTAATAGATTAGAACTAGATCTTATTTATTGAAAACATGAATCTGAACTAATTTACCATATTCAGCCTTGATTTGTTTTTTATGCAACTCATTAGCTAAGGTGACATCTCATCGAGTCTCATTAGGGTTCAACAGATAAATAAAACATTATTCCTCAATAGAAGTATTTGGAAGAAGCTCAACAACAAGATTAAGTGACGAAATTTCACACTCAATAGGTAGGACAACTTCGAGTCCGTAGACCAATTGAACAGGCATAAAACCGGTCATTGTTTTAACTGACGTTTGTAAGCCTAAAGTGTTGAAAAAAGAGTTAAATTCCAGTTGTATTTATGATCTCCAACCATCGTATGAAGCATAGTATTCAATACCTTGTTAATGGATTCAACCTAGACATTAGCTTGTGGATAGTAAGAGGTTGATTTTTCATGACGAAAACCCAACTTAGCACTTAGCTCAGCCATCATCTAATTATGGAAATTATATCCATGATTAGCTACTATGGCATGTGGAACTCCAAACCTAGCTACGACATGATTAAATAGGAAGAGGGAGGCAATCTTACCATCCTCTGCATATGTAGGCATTGCCTCACCCCATTTCGTGAAATAGTCCACAGAAACAATAATGTAACCATGCCCCTCGACTGAGGTAGGCTTAGAATGCATGAAGTCAATCCCCCATTTGGAAAAAGGGAAAATGACAATGTGTTTATGCTTGGAAAATCCCAGGTACCAACAGTAGGGATTCTCCCCAATAACCGTTCCCAAATAGATCGTTTATCATTTGGTGTGGGGAATTCATACGGTTAACAACCCGACTACCGTAGAATTAAATGAACGTTTAAAGTTATTTTACTGGTTATGTCCCAATCCACCATTTATTCTTTTTTTATGTTTTATAAATGATATGCAAGTTCGTAGACTAAATGCAAGTGATCAGGGAACAAATACCTCACAATGTGATGTCTAGGTTCTTACCTTCCGTCTTATCATTTTTGTTCCTAAATCACCGAAAGAAAATAACAACTAATATAATCTAATCTATAAAACTATCCCCGGGGAGCAATATTATTATTCATATGAGCAATGTACTGCATTTTATGCACAAAGAATTTTATAGATAGTTAATAAATTCAGAATTCATAAATACAACAAAAAAAATAACATAGAGATAGCTCTGTGAAGTTAAAGCATTCATTACTCATTTACTGCATAAGGTTCATAACATGAAAATGAAATCATTCATCACATAGAAATAGTTCAGTGGTTAGAACGATCTCACAAATTTGTATAGTAAGCTAAAACAGAAATACTTCTTTATTTAGCAATCTACACAACATGCTTTTGAAACTCAGGCATCCCCTTCTCTAGCAAAACTTCAGTCCTCTTTATTATAACAAGAAATATTTCTTCTTACAAAAAGAATTAGCATATGAGAGCTACAAAATTCCATCTTCTATTTGACTCTACCTATATTTATACATTTGCAAAAATGACTCTTGGTCTTCCCTGCCCTTTGGGATTCCTCAACTTTCGATTACAAAATGTTTGTTTTCTAGTGTACTCACTAGTAAAATAAGATAAATACAAAATATTAAAATAACATCTCCATGTGTAGATAAGACAAAACCACTCAAGTGGCTTAGTCAAATCATTAATGAATTGTTTCCATGCCACAACATCTGAAGCTATGGTCTCAAAATCTATTGGTTCCAAGAATATAACCGTGACCTCGTGCTTGGATAGTTGAGTTTTTAGCTCAGCCATTGTTGGTGGAGTTACTCAAATCTGGTATTCCAATAGGAAATTAATTACTGTAGCTTGAGATACCAAACCTTTTATCACCTTTTCAGTCAATACTTTTACCAGCTGTATACTAAGTTCATCTTCTTGTAGCCTATCATGCAGGTACTTCAAATTCTCTTCATGAGTAGGAAACTCCTACAGCCTTTTTGCTGAAGATGTCTGGAATTTATTGTGAGTAGCAAGCACCTTCTTATAGAATTCCATGCATTTGTTTGTTGTATTCTTGACTGCATCTATCAGTCTCTCAATAGCTTTACTATTGAAATTCATGAGATCATACTCAACCTGTAACCTCTCTAGACTCTTCACAGGTGCATTTTCTGGCGGCTCTTTATTTGTCTCCAACAAGGGTATTTGACCTTCTATAGTCTCTGTAATTTCTTGGGTCCTTGCCTTGAATTCGGTAGCTACTACTAATATCTCCTACAGTCGAGCGTCTACTTGTTTTATTTTGAGAACCTCTTCTGCTAGCTTAACCTGCACTTGATATATTTTACCTCTAAGTAAGATATCATGCTCTCTAAGAGGTGATATGTCCATATTTCATTGATTAGTTTCCTTCAATAATACTTCTAAGGAACTATTATGTGCTTCTAGTTCCGCAATTCAAACTTTATACTCCTCTTCTTGCTGGTCATCTGTGGATTTATGTACTTCCATTTCTTCCATCTTACTTTATAAATTCTTCTTTTTCCATCAAGGGTCACATTTGATAGTTTCAAAGCATCCCTTTCCTCTTATATAATATGGTAGTCCTCCTAAAGCTTCTCAAAGTCTAAAAGAGTGGCATCATATTTTCTCTTTGATTCCTGGCCCACTCTCTCCTCCTTCCTTAATATTTCCTTCATCTTTGCCATTCTACCTTTATACTGATCAATGGTTTCCTTAAGTTTACTAATATTATGAGAATTCGACTGTGCAGTTGCAACCCCCTATGAGTCCACCTACACCGGGTCTTCTTCTACATCCTTTACAACCGTTCTCTTGGTCACCATGGTAATTTTGGGCTGAGTACCCGTCTTCAAAGTTTTCTTGGTCCTCCAAACAATTGATTTTCTCTTGGGATCAAA
Source organism: Pseudotsuga menziesii (assembly GCA_001517045.1). Lineage (NCBI taxonomy): Eukaryota > Viridiplantae > Streptophyta > Pinopsida > Pinales > Pinaceae > Pseudotsuga > Pseudotsuga menziesii. The sequence goes on along the minus strand of LPNX011037872.1, from coordinate 990,359 downwards.
GAATACATATTCTAATGTTTCAAATTCATGTTACTTTGATGGGTTAAATGGTACCAACCCCAATTCAACAATAGGGAGATTCCCTCCTGTAAGTATATTTCCTAAGGTGGAAGGGAGGTTCTTTGTATTTTCCTGATCAGGGCTTTGTTCCTAATTCTCATTATCTAGATCTTCTTGATCCTTCTTCCTGTGTTCCTCTGTATCCTCTTGTTTATTGTGTGCTTCCTCAGATTTATTTTTTGCTTCTTGTTCTTGATTTTATGCTTCCTTGGCTATTGATCTTTCTACCTCTGTAATCTTCTCATTTATGGATTCTTCTTTCTTTCTCTGTTCTTCTTCCTTCTCTTTTCTGGAAGCTTCTTCTTCCTCCTTTTCTCATTGGGATTCTTCAGCTAACAGTTTCCTTCCACCTTCTTCTAGTCTATGTGTGTTGATGTATTTGTAACTTTGGAATGTATTTACTTGTATATTTTATATATTGTATTTCTTTGTACCCGAATGTTCCTATCGGTAGAATCATTAATGTAATCAAGTCATGTAAACTCTTAGAGGTTGACCCTCCGTTCTAGGTCGGGGAAATAGTCCCCATAGTTTCGGGGTACTAGGTTTATTAGAATCTCCTAGAGAAGTTGGCCCTAGTAAGTAATTGTCAAGTAAGAAACTAGTATAAATAGAGAATGAGCCTCTCTATTTGACACACACACTCACTCAATTGTAGTGCATGAGTGAGAGAAAAGGAGTTCGCACAAGTGAGAGAGAGATCATCTGTCGAAGATCATTTTTGTGTTTTTGGGTTTTACTTTTACCATTGGTGCTCATTCTATCTCTGAGGAATTTGTGGGTTTTTCTCCTTTATAATTTCCTTGAGGAAAACTCTTCATGTCTCTTTTCTCTTGTGATTATTAGTGTGCATGGTATTCTCTCAGATAAGATCCTAGATCATATTGATTAAATGATAAAATCTAACATGGTATCATAGATAACTTGAGAAAAAGACACTCTGCAGCTATAGAATCTATGGTTTCTTACTTTTTGGGTCTCTCTCCACATATCATCAACAAAATGAGACTACGCTAACTCTCCATTGAAGGGCGCATCTTTCTGTCGAAGCAGAATTTGATTCCGGGCATTTTCAGTCACTGATGCAGGAAATTAGGGATTTTCATAGAAGAGGAATTTTTTAGTGAGCCCATCATAGGATTTATCTCCTTAAAATAGAAATTTAGAGACCAAGATCGAAAATTTTGGTTGGGTAAAACTCTGGGAATGTCAAACCCTAATTTGACCCCAAAAAACCCTAAAATACTAAAACTAGTATTTTTGGTACATTCTCTATATCTCAATATTGGAGAAGTATCAGAAGCTAAAAGTTTTACAAGCCAAAGAAAAATTTGTGGTGAACTCTGTGTAAAACTTTTAGCCTCATATTTTCTATATTCTACGAGATATGATTCCTCCAAATCAGGGTTCCAACATCTCCCAAGATTCATCCCTAAATAGGAAACATAGGGAGAATTGATATATCTTGGGATACGAAGGTCCAAATGAAATTTTGAAAGATGTCCTAGATAGGGCACAAAATTTAATCTATGTGGCAAACATTTTAGATCCTAATGATGAAACAATGACACTTGGAAGTCTGTACAAGTTTGCTATGATGAACAGTCATGAAAGAAGTCACCTTGGGGAAACTCTCATAAGTCCCAATTGGTGAAACCAATTCTACTAAAACCTATGGTGTTGGAAAAATGATAGAAGAGGATACCTCACTATGAATTTTTAGACACAGAGGAGCAATACTTTTGGATATATTTCAGAAACAATATCAGGAAATTCTACAGAAGAAATTGAAGAAAACTAGGGCATCTAATATTTTGCAGTTTTGATCACAATTTTGGTAAAATGAGTATGTTGCTGATATCACCTTCAGAAGGAAGATATTTCTATCCAGTCAGATCTAAAAGATTCCAAATTTTTGGAAATTAGGGTTTCTCTGACAAACCCTAGATCAGCTAGATCCAGAAGCAGGACGGAAACCTCAAATCAGTAAGATGTAATATTTTTCTATTTACATTTGAGGTTCTCATTTCAAAATTACCTATCACACCATGTTAATGACAAGCTTGGTGAAGCTGGAAAATTTCGAGCATGGTAGTATAGTATTTCACTGGTTCTTGAAGAAAATTAATTGGATACCTACATAAGTGGAGAGGTTCCAGTTCCATAGGGAGATGAGGTTAAATCCTTACACAAGAAGAACTTGGTCAAGGCCAAGAGGATCATTGTTGATTCAATCAAGGATCGCCTTATACCACAAGTGTCTTCCCTAAAGACACCTAAATAGATGTTTGATTCCTTAACCAAGCTATTTGAATGGAAGAACATAAATCAAAATATGACTTTAAGAAACTAGTTGAAGAATGTAAAGATCCAGAATGTATAGACCATACAGTCATCCTTTACAAGGGCCTCTCAACTCAAAGAACAACTTGAAGCAGTGGATGAAGAAATAGAGAATCCATAAATTGTGATAACCACCTTGAATGACCTCCCAGGATCATGGGATTCATTCATTTTAGGAATGTGTAATATAAGGAAGTGATTACCTTCAGCAGACTCTGGAAAGAGTGCACACAAGAAGAAGCTCGACTCATAATAAGAGTAGAGAATATGGGAGCAACTGAATATCAACCGCTCACGATTCAAAGAAGATCCCTCAAGCAATGAGGAATATGAAGGACTCAATTCATGAAGAACCTCTTATCCATATCAGCATTTGGATAAGAAATGGTGTTGTTATGAATCAAAAATATGATGAAGCTGAAAGAAGGAGTCTACTCACGAAACAAATAAAGATAAGTATTCAATTGTCATTTCATGATATTGTTTGGTTATGCATTTGTTTATATTTAGTTGATGTGTTATGCATGATAGAATGTTTGCATTAATGACAGTATACTAATAATATGCATGTGATGGGTAAGTAGCTCATGGTTCTATACAAATATCCATTGCTACTTATCTAGAATGAAACCTCTTTGCTGACATATTGTATTAGTGCACAATCTCAATGATGTCTTGGTAGAGATGGAAGGAATCTAGAAAGTTTCCGTGAGATATGGATGAATGTTGTATTGGCTAAGATAGTTGCATGATTATATATTTATGCATAAGAATTTTCCATTATGAATATGCCTTATGAAATCTTTCTAACCATACAACTAATTCATTTCACTTGTAAGAAAGATCGTGTACAATCACCTATAATAAAATAAGGATGAGACTTGTTCCGAAGAACAAGTGATGATAGTTCAATAAATAATCCAAAATGAAGAATAGTATGATGAGACTTCAAGAGGCCTGAGACACACTCTAGTTATGTGACACTTTTGAGTGACATCATTGATGCAGACTCTTCCAGCTATGAAGAAGTAGCTAAGAAGAAAGGGAAGGAGAGTACTGGTTCAAGAATAATGATGTCTAGGATGCGGTATCTGCAAGTTCCATCATGCAGTATATGGAAACATCGTGGGATACAAGGCAATATTTGTAGCACGAGGCTTCTCAGACTACGAAGAGACATTTTCATCCACTAGAAGTTAAGACACATTACATGCAAAATCATGTGTGCAAATTAAAGAAGGCCTTGTACGAGCTTAGAATACACCCATGGGATAACACATACATTAGGAGCTTGAAGATCACCTAGAGTGATTAAGATATTAACCTTTGCTACAAGGTTGAATATAAAATCCTATAGAGGATGACAAGCTCACAGATGGGTGCAAGAAGAACATTTTCAAGATAGAGGATCTTGGTATCCAGTGATCCTAGATGGATATATAAAATATTAGTAGTAGAGGAAGCTACTTGTCACTCAAGTACATAATGTTTCAATAAAAAGCGTACGAAAGGAAGAGGGAGAATGATGCTACTCTTTAGAGGGAGTGATTGCAAAGTATCTGAAGGGTCAACATGATACAACAGGATGGATAGCTTACTAATGTCTCTAGGCTTTACTGAGAGTAAAGAGGATTCCAACCTTTGCTCCAAGGTTGAAGGAAAAAGATGAGTGATGCTCTTGTTATATGACCTGTTCCTGATAGGAAAAGAGGAACTCATTAGAGATGCAAGAATGAGGCTTTCTATCGAGTTAGAGATAAAGGACTTGGGTATGATGCACTACTTTCTATTCATGGAGGTGTGGAATAATGAGGATGGAATCTCCTTGGGACAAGGGAAGTATGCAGTAGAGATCCTGAAGAGGTTCAGGATGATGGATTGCAAGGCCATGACCACACCTATTGCATCAAACCTGAAGCTATTGAGTGATGCTTCATCATATTTAGTTGATTCCATGATGTATCATCAGATGATTAGGTCATTGATGTACCTAATAAATACGAGACTAGATATTTTCTTTGTTGCGAACACATTGAGCCAGTTCCTGATAGATCCAATACACGTTCACCATATCGATGCAAAGCATATTTTGAGGTACCTAAAGGATACAAATAACTATGGGCTCCAGTATGATTTGAATAATAAGATTAACCTGGAGGGTTATCTAGATTTGAATTGGGTAGGCAATACCATTTATAGGAAGAGCACTTTGGGGTGCTGCTTCAATATGGGATCAAGTGTGATCTCTTGGTTTAGCAGGAAGCAGTCCTATGTGGCACTGAGTATAGCTGAATCAAAGTATGTTGCAGCTTGTTTAGCTAGTTGTGAGGCAGTGTGGTTGAGGAATCTACTATCTCATTTGTTTCATCTCCAGTTGGATTCTACTTGTATATATTGCAACAACAAGAGTTGTGTGAATTTTTCAGAGAACTCAGTGTTCCATGACAAGTCGAAGCATATTGATATCAAATATCACTATATTAGGGATATGGTGCAGAAAGGAGTAGTGAATCTCTAGTATGTTGCGAAGGATGAGCATATAGTTGATGTGTTTCCAAAGCCATTGGCTAGAGTGAAGTTTGAATACTTCAGAGAGAATCTTGGTGTTCATCAGATCGAGATTCCTTCCAAGGGGAAGTGATGAGTCTGAGAGCCCTTCTAACATGGTGGTAGGATGTGTTCCTCCCATGGTTAGATGTAAGTGAAAATCCTTTCTAACATGGATGTGGGATGTGTTCCCCCCATGGTTAGATCTGAGTGCTGAGCCTTTCTGACATGGATGCGGGATGTGTTCCCCCCATGGTTAGATGTGAGTGCTGATCGTTTCTGACATGGATGTCGGATGTGTTCCCCCTATGTTCAGATGTGAGTGATGAGCCTTTATGACATGTATGTGGGATGTGTTCCCCCCATGGTCAGATGTAAGTGTTTAGCTTTTCTAACATGGATGCGGGATGTGTTCCCCCCATGGTCAGATGTGAGTGCTGAGCCTTTTTGACATGGATGTGGGATGTGTTCCCCCCATGGTCAGATGTGAGTGCCGGGCCTTTCTGACATGGTGGTAAGCTAGGCCTGCAACTAGTGTGAAAAATGGTTGGCTCTATAGAACTTCCTATGGCGAGTAGAATTGCGAGATAGCGCAATTTTCTTAAGATAGAGGGAGCAGTGATGATGATGATGATCCAATGATAATACAACTTTGATGAATAATCCAATGATGAATACTTGTGTTGATGAATTGTGTCAAGAGAATACCTTGCTAGTTAAGAGGGAGTGTTGATGTATTTGTAACTTTGGAATGTATTTACTTGTATATTTTATATATTGTATTTCTTTGTACCCTGATGTTCCTATTAGGAGAATCATTAATGTAATCAAGTAATGTAAAGTCTTAGAGTTTGACCCTCCATTATAAGTCAGGGAAATAGTCCCCATAGTTTCGGGGTACTAGGGTTATTAGACTCTCCTAGAGAAGTCGACCCTGGTAAGTAATTGTCAAGTCATAAACTAGTATAAATAAAGAGTGAGCCTCTCTATTTGAAACACACACTCACTCAACTATAGTACATGAGTTAGAGAGAAGGAGCTCACACAAGTGAGAGAGAAATCAACTGTAGGAGATGTTAAATTTTCATATGCTTAGCTAAGACATCAGTATTTCATTTCATTTTCATAACAAAAGCATATACACGGGATCACTAAAAGAAATAGCATCACAAGAACAACACAGATTTATCCTGGGAAAACCCTAAAGGGAAAAACCCAAAAAAATCTTCCTCAATATAGATGCCCCAAAAAGGTAAAAGATAAAACCAGCAAGGAGATCAAAAACATGATCCTCCTCCTTCTCTAGCTACTTCTCTCCTCTACAAGTGTGCTACTCAAGTGAGTGTGTGTGTGTCCAATGAGGAGAGCTACACCTCTATTTATATTCATCCGTTCACTTCAATTAACTCATCTGACATGTAGGCTTGATTTAATCATGTAGGCTTGAGTTACACATGTAGGATCAAGTAACCACATTGGGGTGCTAATGACCCACCTTTACAATTAGAGGGGACAACCTCATGACTCTTATTAGTTCTTTCGATTATAAGCATCGAGGTACAAGATAATACAAGTGGTTCTCCTGGTAGGACTATCGGGGACCACAAAATATACATATAGAATATTCTTTGAAGTTACAATATTTCAACACTTCCCCTTAACGAGAAGGGTATTCTACAACAACAACAAAAATAGTTGGAGAGGACATCATCAACATCATCAGGGTAACACATCTATAAATCATTGGAATCTTTTCAACATCATATAGTATTCATCTTCGATTTTCAACAACAACAACTCTTTGATCAGCATCAGCATCTTTTGATATTTTGAACAGCAACATCTTCAGCACTTAGACCTTTCAATAAGTAGCAACATCTTCAGCACTTTGACCTTTCTATCAGCAACATCTTCAGTGTTTTGACCTTTTGATCAGCAACAATATCTTCATCATTTTGATCAGCAACATCTTTAGCACTTTGATCTTTCGATCAGCAACAACATCTTAAACATTTCAATCAACAACATCTTCAGCACTTTGATCTTTCGATCAGCAACAACATATTCAACATTTCAATTAGCAACATATTCAGTACTTTAATCTTTCAACCAGCAACAACTTCTTCAGCATTTTGTTCTTTCGATCAGCAACCTGATTGGTAACATCATGATCAGCACCATAATCATACTTCAATTCTCAAACAGCATCATCATCATGATATTCTGATCTTTTGATTAGTACCTCATCATCATCACATACTGATCATTTGATCAGTACATTATCATCATCATACTCTGATCTTTCGATCATTACATCATCATCGTCATACTCTGATCAGTACATCATCATCATCATACTCTGATCTTTCGATCAGTACATCATAATCATGCTCTGATCTTTTGATCAGTACATCATCATCATCACACTCTGATCTTTCGATCAGTACATCATAATCATCATCATACTCTAATCTTTCGATAATTACATCATCATCATCATCATACACTGATCTTTCGATCAGTTTATCATCATCATCATAAAAACATCAACATCATAAAAACATCAACATGATCCTTCCTTTCGGAATTACGAGATTTAGGTCTTTACCAAGTTACCAATGATCCTTCCTTTCGGAATTACGGGATTTAGGTATTTATGGAGTTACTAACGATCCTTCCTTTTGGAATTATGGGATCAACACATTTGTGGAACTCAGACAATCCTTCCTATTGGAATTATGGGATCAACACATGTTATCGAGTACCAAAGTCACCGGATCCATTCTAAATCGAAGTTCAAGGATGATACAATCCTACCACATTCACGGGGACCAAGATCTCTGGATACATTTTGAACCGAGGTTCAGGGATGATGCAATCCTACCACTTTCACGGGGGCCAAGACCTCCAGATACATTTTGAACCAAGGTTTAGGGATGATGCAATCCACCACTTTCATGGGGGCCGAGACCTCTGGATACATTTTGAACCGAGGTTCAGGGATGATGCAATCCACCACTTTCACAGGGGCTGAGACCTTCGGATACATTTTCAACCGAGGTTTAGGGATGATGCAATCCACCACTTTCATGAAGGCCAGTACCTCCAGATACATTTTGAACCGAAGTTCAGGGATGATGCAATCCCACCACATTCACAGGGGCTAAGACCTCCAGACACATTTTGAACCGAAGTTCAAGGATGATGCAATCCCACCAAATTCATGAAGACCGAAGTCACCAGATCTATTTTGGACAGATGTCCTAGAATGATACAATCCCTCTTCATTCTCGAGGACCGAGGTCACCGGATCACTTTTGGACAGATGTCCCGGGATGATACAATCCTTCTTAATTCTTGAGGACCGAGGTCACCGGATCACTTTAGGGTAGATTCCCAGGGATGATACAATCCCATTGCAACATCACTACTCCCCCTTCCGAGGAAGGTTCTTCCGAACCTCACCAAGCTTGTCTCGAAAGTGTTCGAACTTTACTCGAGACAAAGGCTTCGTTAGCACATCAGCAACCAAACCATCATCATCTACATATTTAGTATGTGAATACTAAACTATCACCATCTGTATATTCAGTATGTGAATACTGAAAGCATCATCATCTATATCTTTAGTATAGAAATACTGAAAGCATCATCATCTCTATATTCAGTATAGAAATATGGAATCACCATCATCTGCATCTACAGTATGTAAATACTTAAACATCATCTATATTTTCAGTATAGGAATACTGAAACATCATCATCTATATATTCAGTATAGAAATACAGAATCACCATCATCTGCATATACAGTATGTAAATACTGAAGCATCATCTTTATCTTCAGTATGGGAATATTTAAACATCATCATCTTCATCTTATCTCGTATGTATAAATACCGGATTTCTATGTGTTACGACGGAACCAGGGTTCTCTGTCATCACAACTCTAGTTATCATATAGAATCATTGTAGTATCCATATTCAGTTCAAAGAGACTTGATATCAGCTTCCGAAGCCATATGGCTTCACAACTTAGTAGAGCAATCTGCTATGTATCTTGCTTCAGCCATACTACGAGAAACATTGGATTGTTTCCTGCTAAACCATGAACTCATAGCAGACCCCAAACAAAAGAATCTACCTAATGTGCTTTTCCTGTCTGAGATACTTCTAGCCCAATCTGCATCTGTGTAGCCATACAATCTATACTCATGGCTACCATCATAATATAAACCAAAGTCTATAGTCCCTTTCAGATATCTCATCACATGTTTTGCAGTTACTAAGTGAATTCAAAGCAAAACAAATGTTTGGTAGATTATTTGTTAAGTACATCAATGATCCAATGATATGTCTGTAAAGAGTCATATCCACTAACTCTGATGAGTCATCAGCTAACAGCTTCAAGTTGGAGTCCATGGGTGTGGCCATGACTTTGCATTTCAACATATTGAATCTCTTCAATATCTCTACCGCATACTTTCCCTGGTTGAGAAATATTTCTTCTCACTACAACAAAAACTGGATTTAACATCTCTTTTTGCATCCTTTTTTGCGTCTAGACCATCTTTCAGTGTATTTTTCTTCATTTTTTGGGCAAAATGGCACAATTTCATGGGTTGGTGCTATTTTAGGCATTTTTTGCGTCCTTTTTCTAAATCTGGCGCAAATTGTGGCGTAATTTGCACTGGGTTTTGCACCTAGTTATGCGCCAAGTTTTGCATCAAGTTTTGCGACCAGTTTTGAGCCTAGTTTTGCACTTAATTTTGCGCCTAGTTTGTACATCTACTCTTGTTGTGCCCCCTTTAACGCCCATGTTTGCCTCAACTTTTATGCCCTTGTTTTCATCCACTTTTGCATCCTTTTTTACATCCACTTTTGCATCCAATTCTGCTTCTTTTCTTGCATCCCTTCGTGCGCCAAGTTTTGCATCAAAGTTTACATCCTATTTTGAGTCTATTTTTGTATCTTGTTTTGTTTTAGCTATTTTTGCATCCACTTTTGCATCCGTTTTTTCATCCACTTTTGCACCCACATTTTCATCCCTTTTTGCATCCCATTTTGCATCTATATTTACGTCTTTTTTTGCATCTACTATTGCATCCACGTTTGCATCCACTTTTTTTGCATCCCAATTCCCACCCATTTTTGCGCTTACTTTTACACCCACTTTTGCTTCAACTTTTGCATCCACGTTTGCATCTTTTTTTGCATCCAATTTTACATCAGTTATTGCATCCCTTTTTTCATCCATTTTTGCATCCACTTTTGCATCGGGTTTTGCGTTGGGTGTTACGACTACTTTTGCATCTACTTTTGCATCTACTTTTGTTGCATCCACTTTCGCATCCAATTTTGTATCCAATTTTACATCAATGGTTGTATCCACTTTTGCGCCACTTTTTTCATCATGTTTTGCTTCCATGATTGCATCATTTTTTGCATCCACTTTTGCATCACCTTTTGCATTCATTTTTGGTGCACCCCATTATGTGCCCACTTTTTCGCCTACTTTTGTTGCATCCATGTTTACATCCTTTTTTGCATCCATGTTTTTATCCACTTTTGCATCCAGTTTTACACCCAGATGTTGAAGATGAAAATGAGGATAATGATTATGATATTGAGGATGGTTATGATGATGATGATAATGTTGTTGATAATGAGGAGAATGATGACAATGATAATGATGATGATGATTATGATGATGATGATGATGATGAGGATAATGACAATGACGACATTGCTGATGATTATGATGGCAATGAAATGAATGATTATGATGGTGATGATGACAATTATGATGAGTACAATCAGAATGATGATGTTGATCATCTTAAAAAATAAGTTGTTATTTGTCATGCATAAATCGTGTGTGTCCTCCATGACCCTTTTCCACTAATCACATATTTTGGGTAGATGCTATTTCTTATGCCAAAGGTAATGATGAATAACTGATGAAAATGTCAATAATCATGATGATGATGTCAAGGACAATGGTGATGTTGATGACATGGATGATGATTATGCCGATGATGATGACTATTGTGATAATCATGATGACAATGAAAAAGATGACGATGGTCATCATCATCATCATTTCCATCATTGTCTTCATTAAAAACATCATCACTGTCATTGTCATCTAGTTCATCATCGTCATCATTTAAAGCATATGGGATATGTTTACCATTTAAAGCATACATAACGATTATTATAAAACACCCCACCAAAGTACAAAATTCAAACCACAAGGGAAACATAATATTGAAATTGTTCCAATTTTATTTCTCCCAACAAAACATGCTTCATTTTAGGGAATTATGTTAAAATCCATACATTCATAGTCCATCCATACTATACTTGTAGTAAATGTAAATATAATACTTACCCTTGACTGTTGATTTTTTTGGGTGTGCAGACCTGTTTACCCTTGACTGTTGATTCTTCTGGTGTGTAGACTTGTTTACCCTTGAATGTTTATTTTTTTCCTCTTCCAGCACTTTTATCCTCGAGAGTTGCTCAAATCCTTTCAATTCTTTTTTGTAGCAACTCATTTTTTTTTAATTGTTTTATTCAATTTTTCCAATCTTGCTTCATATTCTGCAGTCTCATTTTGTTGTTTAATTATCATCTCTCTCAATGCCCTTTGAAACTCAACCTTCAAACCTGCAATAAATGTTTCTTTCTGATTTAATTCTTGTTGAAGTTCTGCTTCCTTACCAAATACAGTCTTCAATGGTGGCATGTTCAAAACTTTAGGCCTATTTTTCAGCTCATTTTCAAGTCTCCCTATAGTTTCCTCATTTTTTTTCTTTTGAGCCTGATACATGTCTTTCAGTCTGTCAAAGTCATAAATCGGTTCTAGTAGAACTACAGTAAATTTATAACATTGATCCTTAATAAGTTGATCCTTCTAGC